>PVKA01022479.1:0-37086 GCA_004027165.1 Ctenomys sociabilis | reverse complement strand
TTCCTTCCTTCCCTCTTAGTTTCTTTCATATTCTAGTAAGGGTCTACAGGGTCTCACTACATAGACTGGACTTATAGTTATCCACTTGTGTTCAGTCTCCCAAGCATTGGGATTACACCATGTCCTCTTTCTTTCTTTTAATGTATTTGGTACAAGGTCTCACTACACAGCTCTGACTAGTAGTGATCCTTCTGTTTTCAGCCTCCCCAGTGCTGGAATTACAAACATGTACCACTATGCCCAGACTCGGTTGCTGGTTCAGTGTGTCTGGAGGCTGGCCAGCATGGCATGTGTACCAGGGATCAAAACTCAGTCCCTGAGCTTGCCTGAGTAGAAGCTTAGTCCGCTGAGCTGTCTTGCTGGCTCTAATGCCTGTTTCATTACCCCATGAGATACAATATCCTCATAGTTTTTATGAGGTTCTCAGAGAGCTGAGGTCTCTGCCTTCCTTTAGCATATTCTAGCTGGAAGGGGTTGTAGGCCCTACCTACATGAGATTCTGTGCTCTCCAATTGCCTTGAGATTTTGTTTCTCATTGAGGGTTGAAGAGGAAACTGTTGGAAGACAGTGAGCAAATAATTAGTGACTGGTGAGTTTCCTGTTTTATGAGAGAAAGAGACTTTTCTATTAGATCAAATATGAGGAGCAGGTCAGCTTTCCATGCTTCCTGTGGAGAATACATCAGAGACAGATGTCAGATAAATAATAAAGCCTCTGAGAGCCATGGCCTCAGGGAGAGGGACAGGCTTACCAGGTCCCCCTAGCTGTCCTGGGACCACTTGGCTTGTATGATGTCAGGTGAAGCAGCCACAGCTCAGCAGAGCTCCAGGAAGGCTGAAGGTGGCAGGGCAGGGCTCACGAGGTCCCTATGGCTGTACTCTGTGCCCCTAACCTTCTTGGGCAGTGGGAGAAGTGGTCATAGCTCAGCCAAGCTCCTGCAAGGTTGGCGGGGGCAGGGCTCCTAAAATCCATACTTTTAAGAAATCTGCACCTTTAGGTTATAAATCCAGTTTATTTTATTTTTCTCTTCTCTCTAAATATGGTAAACATGGGAAACTCCTTTTCACTTACAAATAGCTTTTCCCCTTCCATATTTACTTGCCAATAGCTCTTTTCCACCAGTGAAAAGGTTGTCTTTTCTGGATTTTCCATATGAGTGACCATTATCTCACTATGGATAGGCCATCTTGCCCTGCACACTAGACAAGACTAAGACTAGAAATTATCTAATTTCACAGATTCCCAGCACCCAAAGTACATAAAAGTTTCGTACTCCCTAATTATATCATGCCTCATTTCTCTGAGTACCTGCTCTTCACTATTGACTGCGTCCTATTTGTCTAATAAACCCTTCTCTTTTCTTTTACTGAAGCATCCTGAAAATTCTTTTTCTGTGATGAGTCAGCTATCCCATAGCTGTATTATATGAAAAGGCTGCATTAAATTCCATAATTCAGCCATGAGGAACAGCAGACCCAAGCTGGTGATGTTCATCTTGGTGACCTAGGTGGGATCTAGAAGAGACAGACATGGAAAGTGAGGAGAATGTGTTGCTAAGTCCAAAGGCTTTCTACTTAGTTATTTTCTCCTAATCCCTTTGTCCTCTAAAGCATAGTTTGTCAGACAGAGATAAAGTACTGGAGAATACTGGGGCCCCATGGGTCCACCATGTGTGTGGAGCAAGGGGAAGCATGTGGTCTATGTTTTCTTAGATACATGAGTTCTAGTTGTTAAGTGATTTCAGACTTTAAAACCTCTCTGACTTCTTTGCATTTGTTACAGATCCCTAGGTCTTTGGGGTAAATTTTTGAGTAAAGCCCAGCTGTTATATATGACTTCTTTTCTGCTTCCCTAATCTGTTGATAAAGGTTGAAATAGTTCTGTTCCAGGAACAAAGATGTTTGTTTTGAACATAACAGAAAACAAAGAAGAGCTGACCCCTTAGGCACTTCTGACTCTGTGAAATGGGTGGACTTCACATGCAACCTATTTCAGGTCCATAGTGCCACGCCTGGAGTGACCCTGGCTTGAGATGGGCTGCCCAGCATCTAGGGCTCAGGGACCTGTAGGTTTCCATTCTTTTCCCTCTTTTGTTTTCTTTTCTTTCTCTGTTTATCTCTTTCCAGAAGCACTCAGGGGAAACTTTAAAAGCATATAGTAGATCTAGATCCTATATGATTATGAATCCTTCAATATCTGTCCCCAAAATGTCACTTTTAAGTTATATTTTATGAACTTGGGATCAATTTAAGATGGAAGATTTTTTTAAATAGATCTTTTTTTTCCTAAACATTAAATAGACTAAACAGAGGAGGCCACAAAGTTCTTTTCTCTTTCCCTTTTCTGATTCTTAGTGGCTATAAGCCTATAGTGTCAACTAACAAAAGGAATTAAGAGTAACTTGCAGTGTTAGAAGAAATATTGTTTGCATTTAGATAAGAAAAAGGAGAAGGAATTGATAATTCCAGAAAAAAGTTGACTAGTCTATTGATGGTTGAAGACTTACAACATCCCTGGCAAGTCTGGAGAAGATTATTATAATCCAGTCTGTCCACTTCTCTAAAAGAACACTTGATGCCATTGTTTTATCTGTGTTGTCTTGTCTGTTCATCTGCCTGTTAGTCTATTTTGTTGGTTGGGGTACCCATAGCTGCTTTACGTGAGAAAAATATTTTTGAGCTTAATAATTTCTGTTTCTTAGACTTTTGGCTCTTTTGGGGTTTCCACAGAAAACTAATCTGATTAAGGTGTGACAAAGCTGGACGGCCCGTTACCTATAAGATCATGGAACACAAACATAGAACAGTTCCCCAAACCCTGCACATGGATTTGTCACAAAAAAACATGAGCAGGTTTCAGTTGATGGCCTATACTCGACATCAGGCTGAGGCATGGATCCTAGCACTGCCTTTCAGGACCTGTATGTCAAAGTTTTCACAGGTTTCTCCTAGACTCGAACAGTGTAAAACGGAGCAGACCCCAAGAAGGGCTGGCTAGCATGGCCTTCCTCGTGATGGCCCACCCTGAATCCTCCAGGGTGTACTTCCGTCTTGCTTTTTCACTCAGCCCAAGATCACAGCAGAGCTAGTTCTCTTTCAGTCTTTACTTGTATTTTTCCAAATAAACTTTGCCACTACTTTGTGCCTATTTCATTTAATTCATTTTTGAGATGAAAATACCCTGGAATCTAAGTGCAGAAGGAGAAATGAGCAAGTCAGAACTTGATAACATTTAGTGAGCCATATTTTTTCCCCTCCTTTTAATGTATTTGGTACAGGGTCTCACTACGCAACTCAGACTCATAGTGATCCTCCTATTTTCAGCTTCCCCAGTGATGGGATTATAGGCACGTACCACTACACCTGAATTTGGTGAGCCATTTTTTGAATGAGCTACCCAATTAAAAACAAAACAAAACAAGACCAAAAAACAAACAAAAAAATCCCAGTTGCATTGGTTCTTAGGATATCCAAACTGAGAGCATGATAGAATTAGGGCTAATAGCTTTATATTTAAGAAATTATTTTGTAATTCTTTTATAGTTGTTAAATATGCCTAAATGATATGCTGATCAGGCAATGTCACGCTATAAATTAAGGACTGGGCAATAGTTATCTATAGAGTACATTCTTCAAAATACATTCTTCTAAAGGCACTTTGTTAACATAAAAGTAAAAAATTTAAGTAAAATTTATGTCTAAATTTTTATGACTAAAACGTTACTTTTTATTAAAATGAAAATTTGAATGTATTTTGTAGGATGAAAACCTTTGCAACTGTGGGATAGACAGTCACCTCTGCTGTGGACCAGACAAAGATCAAAGATCAAACAAATGCTTATCTCCCTAAACATAAGCATCCTGTGTTGATAATCATCTTCAGGAAGCCATGAAGAGTCACTAACCCAACACCCTATGAGACAAGCCCCAGTTCTATATTCATGCCCCCTTGCTACTTGACTCATTCCCCATTTGGTCTTGGATTTAGTCAATTTTACCTGAGTAATTGTGCTTATAATCTTATTGGCTGAATGTAGGTTTGTCCCACATCACATGCGAGTTCCTATGTTTTCCGCTTTAGACCCACTTCATCTCTTGCTTTTGTTGTATAAAAATCCCTGGAAAAGACAGATTCCTGGACAACCCACTAAGGTCCTTTTTTGTCCCTCTCTTGGACAGACATGTTCTTTCCTCCAATAAATATATTCTGCTCTTAACCTCCATTGTTAATGAAATTCATTCTTCGCTTTTAGAGAACATGAACTCATCTTTCAGGTTGGGAATTTCATTCCCCTATATCAGTATGATCATTAGTCATTACCTTTATTACTCAAACAAGACTTGAAGATGTAATGGAACCCATTGAATCTCTTGCCAACTATACATGAAAAGTTCTAGGTGATGCTGCAGTGGGTATTTTATTTTTAAATTCATAATTAAAAATGATGAAAAAATCCATTCTACAAAACCAAGTTGCCCTAGATATTCTAACAGTAGCACAGGTGGAGCCTATGCCATTATCAAACTTTATCCTAACAACTGTGCAGATGTGCCTTCTGCATTGCAAGATCTACATTCAAAAACTGGTGTGATGTAAGACTCTGCCAAACATAAGCTTTATTGACTGGCTAGAACCCTCATTCTGATACAATCTGGCTGAAGGAAGTTCTTGTTTTTCTGATATCAATGATACTGTACCCTGAAATTCTTTTTTTTCTTTTATGTTACATGGTCCATTATTATCTTTTCAAGAACTATCTTCTTTCAATAGTCTGAAAAAGAGGGAGAAGGCATACATGACGTCATGTATTAAATGAAGATAGTTTTTGAAAATACCTGATATTCTCATGTCTTATTTAGATCAGTTTGAACAAGGTTTCTGGTCTGTGGTAGAATCAATATACCTTCTCTCCTCCACACATAGCCTGAAGTAATTACATGAAGAGCTTGGGCCAGTGGGCCTTCTGCACTCCCTTGGAATAAAGGACCAGAGTCTTGGGGTGGAGGTAGGGGCAAAACGAGGTGTGACAGAAGAAGGAAAAACTGGGTAGAAAGACACAAGGAAATTGAGATTTGAAAAATTTCACTTTTAAAAAGAAATAGAGATGGGTGTTCCATTGTCATTTAAATATTGTAAGTGCATGAATTCAGCAAAATAATCCAATATAGTCCAGTAGTCCATAATAGTAGTGAACAAAAAAAGGGGGATACAAATGAAGAAGGTCCATTTTGTATTTGTATATACAAAATAGTTGGGACAGATATACAGCTACTTTCTCTTAATTCAGTGAGAAGAAAGATTTGTACTAACAGTGTTTGGACAGGATGTCATGTCTGCATCTTATACTATGAATAACCACTACGAAGACAACAATATGCAATGTATTAATTATTAAAACTGTCCTACTAATTGGTTTTGAAACTGTCTCATTGCTATTGTTTCTCAAGAAAATCAATAAGAAAATAAAAAGAAATACAGATTTAGGATACAAGCCCAGATGAGATATTTGTTTGTTCTCTTTTCCTTTTTTTTTCCCCCCAAAACACAGTAAACCCAGGAAACTCCCTTTCACCTACAAATGGGTTCTCAACTCCCTGGTCACTTGCAAATTATCCTTTCACCTATGAATGGGCCAGTCTTTTAGGATTTCCTCTTATGAATGGATCTTTATTCACTGTATGCAGATGGGCCATCCTCTTCCACCCACTAGACAAAAGTAAGAATATAAATTATCAAGTTCCACAGACTACCACCACCCAAAACACATGAAAGAGCCCCGTTTCCAAATGGGGCCTGTCTCATTTCTCTGAGCATGGGCATTCCACTCCTGAGTACATCCTGTATCTGTCTCATAAACCCTTCTTTTACCTCTTACTAACATATTCTAAAAATTCTTTTTCTGTGATGACAGCCAACACACCCATACGCTTATTCTACAAAAAACATGGATTAAGTTTTTTATTTCAGCCTCAGGGACCTGCAGACCCAACTTGGTGACACTGCTGCCATTACTTTTCCAGCTGGGATCCTCCCAGAGATGTCAGGAGTAGTGACATTGTGCTTTGCGACATGGAGGGAGAGAAAGAGGGAGGAACATTCTCTTTTTTTACAGTCTACTCATGGTAAGAATTTTCTTTGTTTTCTGATAAAGAGCTAATGGAAGACTTCTGTTTTTCTGCTGGTGCTTCTGTACACCTGGGCTAAACAAAGCCCTCACGCTCTACCTGGGCCAGCTCCCCCTCCTGCTGACACTTAGAAATCATCAGATGATAATGAAAGCCAGAGAAAGCAGGCAGCTTGAGAAGAGGTGGAGATCATTATCTCTCTTGCTTTCTTTTGCCCAGTGCTGAAAACTGCTGTGGAAATGTTACCAGGTAGTTCTTTCTAAAAGTGGCTCTCAGAATAAATATTACCGAGTTTTAGGTTTCTCAGGTCCTTCTCCTCTTAAAGAGTTGAACAAAACAAGCAGTCTATTTGGAAAAGTAAAAGTGAACAGCGAAGGAGAAGCTGGCTTTGCAGAGTGAGCTTGGGCTAAGTAATAGTGGAAAAACAGGATAAGAGTCCGCCCTGGAATTCACGGGACAGGCCATCAGGGGAAAGCCATAGTAGCCAGCTCTTCTTGGTGTTTGTGTCCTGTGATGCCATCCACGTCTGGAGGACATCCATGAGAACTGCTACTCTGGGTCCTGTGATGCGGTGCTGGGGAATATTTTCTGAGGAAAGACAGACTTTGTCTGAGACAGATAGAACAGAGGCTCAGAAAATGAGTTGCCTGTGAGTCTACTTTTCAGGGGATGATTTATGAAGTATTATAAGGTAGGAGAAAACTATGGCTAACTAGTAAGATTACAAGTATAGGTACTTACTAAATATTGGCCCAGTGGAGAAGCCAGTCATGTGGCAAGTGCGTATGTATGGAAAGAACAAGGACTTTTCTTGCAGGGGATGGGACAGAGGGACTCTTCCTGGCTCATCTCCCAGGTGGCTGATGCCTATTTAGAATATTAATCATTATTGGTTATCTCTGAGGGCCATCTGTAGGTTACTCACTGCGTGTCTTGTCTTAAGGTCTTACCTCCCACCAGTGTGTCCCAGCCACGATTGTAATGTATCCCCATCTTCTGCACTGGCTCCTTTGAGGATCTACCCTGGCTGATTGCCGATCATTGTTTTAACTAACTTAGCTGCCTGTAATACCAAACCCTGCCTGGAAGGGTGAGAGGTACAGGGCTCAGGAAGTTTCTGATCATCTTGCTGCCTCAGTTTACTAAAGAAGGAGGAGCTGAAGTACTGCAAACAAGCCAGGGAAGCCCAGGCTCCTGGGAACATACCTGCGCTTCCTGTTTACAAGCGAGGGTAAAGCTACTGGGACAGCTCTGCCTGCTCTGACCCTTTCTGCTTCCATTGAGATCCGTAAGGCATAAGAGAAAAGGGCTTCCCTCCAGCATTTGGAAAAATAATATGCCAGCCAGTAACATGAGCTGGAGTTTGAAGGTGGCTTATCATAACACTTTCAAGTTGAGATTTTGAATAAGGCTGGCTTTGGACAGGCCGTATAGCTCATACTGAAGCACCTGCTTAGGTAGAGCACAGCGGCCAGGGTGTGCTCTAAGGTGGTTAGGAAGATGTACATTAGGATACTCGTGGGTACAAGTGTACTAGGTTAAAACTATAAGTCAGTCAGCTACCTCTCCACTTAATAACTTTTTTTTTTGGATTAGGGATTGAACTTGAACCTTGTGCTTACCAGACAGCCACTTATGCTGCTAGGCTAGCTCCCTAGCTTCTCCATTTTATAACTTTGATGGACTAGATCAGGGCTTCTCTGGTATAATCATTTGGCCTCTGTATTTATTTCACAAATAAGACTTGAAAGCACATTATAGCGCATTATATGTCTTACTAAGTACACCCAGAAATCTATACAAAAGAAATTTCATTAGTAAATTTAGAAATAAAAAATATAAATAAAATCCATTTACAAAATCAAATGACCCTAGATATTCTTTTCAAAAATTTTTTTTAAAGAATACAAAAGAGTTTTGAAAAAAGCATTAGAAGCAATACAAAATTTCACTGAAGTACTAGGAATTCAATAATAGTTACTATGTTGAATGATGTTATCTTCAAATTAGTTGTTTAGGTCACCAGTTATATATATATATATATATATATATATATATATATATATATATATATATATATATATATATATATATATATATTTTTTTTTTATATATATATATATATATATATATATATATATATATATATATATATATATATATTGTCCTTTTAACCAATTTTGCATATATATACATACATATATATATATGTATATATATGCAAAATTGGTTAAAAGGACAATAACAAAAGAAAATTATAAGAAATTTAAAAAAAGAAAAAGAAAAAATTTAAGCATTAATTGCTCCTTTCAAAAGACCAGCAGAGATCAGCACTACAGTTATTCAAATTATCCTGCATACACACGCACACACACACACACACACACACACAAATATAACTTTTTTCTTTATTTCATCATTTTTCTCATCCCAACTTTTCCTTCTAGTTGAAAAAATTTTCTTCCTTTCACAATATCTATTGTACATTTCAGATTTTATTCACTCTTTCACATCCTTATACTAGAAAGACGATATGATGTTAGCATATGTGGGTCTGATTTATTTTACTTGCCAATGCAGTCTCTAGTTGCATCCATTTATCTACAAAAGCCTCAAATTTACCTTTTTTTTGTAGGGCTGAGTAATAATCAATTGGGTTAAAATACCACGTCTTTTTTTAAATCTATTTTTCAATTGATGGGCATTTGGGTTGTTTATAAGATTTAGGCGTCACAAATATTGAGGCTATAAACTTAGGTCTACATATATCACTGTGATGAATTCAGATTATTTGGAAAAATACCTAGGAGGGGAAACCTGGCTGGAATGGGACCTCCAGTCCTACCTTTTTGAGGAATCTTCATACTGATTTTCATAACACTTGTGTCAGTCTCTACTCCCACCAACAGTGAAAGGTCCATTTTTCACCACAGACTCTCCAATATTTATTATTGGTTGACTTCTTGATGATAGCCATTTTTTTCTGGCATAAGAGAATCTTAGTGCTGTTTTTATTTGCATCGCTTGAATGACAAATACTGTTGAACCTTTTCTTTGTAAATTTATTTGCCATTTGTATTTCTTCTTTTGTGAAGTGTATATTTATTTGAGAAACCCATTTTTGGGTTGGGTCTTTGAATTTTGGAGGCTGTATTTTTTTCAATTCTTTCTGTGTTCTAAATAGTAGTCCTTTGTCTGAGGGACAGTCTGCTATAGTTTTTGCCCAACTCATGGGTTCTCTCCTTACTCTATTGGTTTTTTTTTTTTTTTTTTTTTTTTTTTTTTTTTTTTTTTTTTTTTTTTTTTTTTTTTGATGTACAGAATCTTTTCAAAAAGATGAGATCCCAATTGCTGATTCTTTAATATATTTCCCATGCATGTTTGATTTTTGTTCATAAACTAGCTACACCTATGTCCTTAAGATTTCTACCTACTTTCTCTTCCGGAAAATTTAGTGTTTCAGTTTTAATATTTAAACCTTTGATACATTTTGACTCTAGTTTTATGCATGGTGATAGACAGGAGTGTAATTTTATTCTATGTATGTGGAAAGCCAGTTTTCAAGCACCATTTATTAAAGAGGCTATCTTCCAGTGAACATATTTGACCCCTTTGTCAATGATAAGGTGGCTGAATGTGTTTGTAGTTTTCTTGGCATCTTCTAATCTGTTCCATTGATTCTCAGGTCTGATGTTTTGCTAGTACCATGCTAATTTAATCATAGTAGCTTTGTAATATAATTTCAAGTTAGGGATTGTGATGCATCCTTCCTTTCCTTTGTTGTCAAGGATTGCTTTTGATATTTCTGACTTCTTGTTCCAGATGAATTTTAGGAATGTTTTTTCTAGATCTTTGAGATATACTAATGGTATTTCAACTGAGATTGCATTGAATCTGTATAACAGTTTTGGGAGTGTGGCTATTTTCACAGTGTTGGTTCTTCTTATCCAGGAGCAAGGAGTATCTTTCCAATTTCTGAAACCCTCATCAATCTCTCTCTTTTTTTGGGGGGGGGCGGGGGAGAAGGGTCTACAGGGTGTTCAAGGTCTCACTACTAGATTAGATTTGTAGTGATCCACCTGTTTACAACCTCCCAAGAGCTGGGATTACAGGCATGTGCCATCACGACCAAACTCAGTTGCCATCTCAGTGTGCTTCACGGGCAGGGGCAGCACAGCAGGCCTGGGGATCAAACCCTTGGTCCCTGTGCCTGGTTACAGGTGCTTTAATCTGCTGAGCTATTTGGCCAGCCTGGATAATCTCTTTTTTCAGAGTATTATTTGCTGTATAAATGTTTTACTTTCTTTGTGAGATTAATTCCTAAGTATTTCATTTTTTAAGGTGTTATTGTGAAAGGATTAGTTTCCATAATTTCTTGGTGTGCTCATTGTTTGTGTATAGAGATGCTGTTGATTTTTAAGTGTTGATTTTGTATCTTGCTATGCTACTGAATTTGGTTATTAAGTCTACAAGTTTCTTGGTGGAGTTCTTGGGTTCTGCATAGAGTATCAGAGATGACTTATGTCATCTGAAAATAATGATCATTTCATTTCTTCATTTCCAATCATTACTTCTTTCCTCTATGATCTTGTCTCCTGGACTTATTTTGTGTGGGCTTAGGGTCTGACTTAATATAAGTTTTTCATGTTGTTCCATCCTTTTGTGATTTTTGAAGCTCCCAGTATTCTCTCTGACTCTGTAACAATGGTAGATGGATGGAGTGTGGGTGAGCAAGGCTCTCAGTAGAGTTGTAAGGCAGGGCTGGCTCACCAATGTTCCTGCTGTGTGGGGTTTAGTGAGACTTCCAACTCAGTGTGGGGGCAGGGAAGCTGCAGTTCAAGAAGTATCTGACAATTATGAGGGCAGGCTGAAGCTGTGCAAGGCTCCCTCGGAGGTGGATCGGCACAGTGTTGAGATCCAAGGCTCCTGCAGGTCCTCAGGTAGACTTCCAGGTGTCTGTTTTCAGCTCCACTGGCAGTCTTCTGGGTCAGGACAGGTAACCAGGACTCAGATGAACTCAGATGAGGGTGAGGGGTGAGTCTAGGCCCACCAGTTCTCCCAGAAGTCTTCTGAGTGAGAATGGGCAGCCAGGACTCTGGTCCTAGAAATTTTAACAACAGCACAAGGTGAAACTTATGTCATCACTAAAACAAACTATTATAAATATATTTCTAACAAGTCTACAAATGTGTCCTCTGTACTACAAGTCTATGTTCACAGATCAATACAATATCAGACTCTGCTATAAATGTCAATGACTGGGTGCTGTCCTGGTTTTCTAAACCAGCACAGTGATAAACCCTCTCATTTCTCTGACTATGATACTATATGTTAAATTTTTCTTTTTTGTTATATGATTCATTATTGTTGTGGGCTAATTTCTCATATGTCCTTGCCTTTCCTTCCAAACTAACCACTAGTGATGGTTTTACAAACAATAAACCCTAATATTCTCATATCTCCTTTAGATCTGTCAGATGAGCCTTTTGACTCCTGGCTATGGCTAGGCAGGGTCAACACTCCTGTATAACATGAAAAACTAATATGAAGTCAGACCATAATCCTGCACCTGCTTAAAAATAAAGAATTAAAGTCTCAGAGTAGAGGATGAGGTAGGATACAAAATTATAAAACATTCTGAAAAGGTTCAAGAAACTGAGATTTTTAGTGTTGTACTGTCTGAGTTACTTTTATCCTTGCTGAGACAACAAATTGACACCCAAAGTTAAAGGAGGAAAGGTTTGTTTGGCTCACAGTTTGTAGAAGTTTCAGTTCATAGTTGGCTTGCTCCAAGGCAGGGAGGCCTGGCAGAGGGCATAATAGAGGAGAAACAGTTCACGGAAGGTAGCAAGCAACAAGTAGCAAGCGGCAAGTGACCCATGAACAGTGACTTTCCTACCTCTTATAGCTTACCCAGCTGACCCACCCTCAGGGCAGATAGTGCCATCCAAGTGGGGCAGCCTTAATCCTCCCAAGAACTATGTCAAATGAACCAGTGGATTGATTTTGTAGTCACATACCCTTGATCCCAGCATCATGCATTCAGTATCCAGCCACCACTGAGAATCCTCACCTATGACTGCATGAAGTTTTGAAGGGAGATCTTGATGCAAATCATAAAATTCTGCCTCTGCTTCCCCAAAGATTCATGTACAACCTTTTATTAAAAGGAATTTAGTCCAAAGTGACGTGTTCCCAAAGTCCTGACAGCTTCAGCATTGTTGAAAAGTCTCAGGAAAAAGTCTCTTTTGAAATTTAAGGAAGACCTTGGCTGTGAGCCCTTGTACCAGTAAAATTAAAATCAAACAATTCCAAAGTATAGAGGCACAAGATAAACAATACCATTTCAAAAGGTAAACTAGAGGGATAGAAAGGAATAGGATGGAACCAGGTCCAAAATCCATCAAGGCAATCATTAAGTCTGACAAATCCATGTTCAGCATCTGAGGCAACCTGTGGCAAGATATGAACTACAAAGGGCTTGAGTCATATCACCCCCATAGAACCTTGGGGTGGTAGCTCCAACAATTTTCCTCTTGCATTAGTGCTACTTCTTCCTTGCAGTTCTCTTCAGAAGACACATGTTTCTGGTTTCTCCAAACTCCTAGGATCTCCACTGCACCTTCAGCTTCACAGTCTCTGGGGCACACTGTCTAGCTACCCATGCCTTTCTCTGAAATCTGGGCAGGAACCTTTGTGGCCCCACAACTCTTGCATTTTGCATACATCTAAAACTAGCACCATGTGGATTATGCCAAGGTCTGATGTCAGCTGGAGTAGTAGTCAGGCTGTAGGGACTGAGTGCCTATGAACCAAACTGAGAGGTATGCCATTGTCATTCTGGAGAATGGTGCCCAGGGCATTTCTTTTCAAAGAAAAATCTTTCACATTTGCAGTTTTGAGGTTGCAAGGGCTCAATATTAGACTGCTTGAAATTTCTTCTGCCAGATTAATTAGTCCACTGCCCTAATCTTAATTTCAGACAAAATCTCTGTACGTGAGCAACATATAGACAAATTCTCTGCCAAGCCATCACACACATTGTCTGGAGTCCAACAATCAATGCAATTCTTCTTCCCAGAAGAAACTTCCTGAGCCTGTCTTTACTATCATTATTTCTGTCAGGATTTTGTCTTCTGAGCTCTGACCAGAATCGCATATCACATACAGTTTAAAGCATTCTAGGGCTGCTTTTTCAGCCAGCATCTCCAAACCTTTCCAAATTCTGCCAACAAGCTATTTCCAAAGGTTCTTGAACTACATTCCAGAGGATGTCCCAGCAACAACACCACTTCTGGAACCAAATTCTATCTTAGTTACTTTTCAAATTGTTGAGACAAAATACCTAATACCCCAAATTAAAGGAGTAAAAATTTATGTAGCTCACATTTCATACAGATTAAAAGCAGGAGATAGTAAGTGACAAGCCACAGTGACCAGCAGTGAGAACTATAGGTTTGATTTGTATCCAGGCTTCCCATGCTCAGGGTGGGTAGCACTCACACTCTTAAACTTAACATTATATAGTGAATCAATCAGAACATCACATTCTTTTTTTTAAGGGAATATTTATTCATTATCATGATCAGTCTATTACATTTAGCAATCAACAGCATGGGTACAAGAAAAAGTCTATGTTAAAACCCTTTGTTGGAGTGCTTTACACTTTCCACCAAACAGAAACTAAAATAATGTGTTATACAATTAGTCACAAAGACAAGCCTTGAGTTTTTTGCCCATATGCATGAATATTGTCTAAAACATGTGTTCTTTGTAGCAACTAGTCCTGCCACCACTGTGCTTGGCTGAGTTCACAGATCTGTTGTAAACCGTAGCTTCCCTGTCACTTCTCTGGCTAGCTTCTCCTGCTAAAGAACATCAACATTCTTGATCTTCATATCACACACTGCAGAACCAACCAACTGGAGGGGAATAGCTGGCTTGAATGGGACTTCTAATCCTACCTTTCTGAGGAATCTCCACATTGATTTCCAATTGACGGAAATAGTGGTTGCATCAGTCTTATGTTATTGAAAAATGTTTGCATGTCAAAGGACATCAGCAACAAAACCAATGAATTGGGAAAAATTTTTAGTTGACTGTCCTTCAGACAAAGGACTTCTATCTAGAACATAGAATTTAAAAATGTCAGATCCACAATTCAAAGATCCAATCCGAAAATGAACATCTAAGATGTTCTCAGTGGAACAACTACAAATGGCAAAAAAATTTATGGAAAAAGATTCAACATCATTGATCATTCAAGAAATGCAAATTAAAATGACACTGAAATTACATTTCACCCCAGAAAGAATGTCTATCACCAAGAACAAATGCTGCAGGGGCTGTCGGGAAAAAGAAGCCACAGTGTTCATGGGACTGTTGACTTGTCCAGTTTCTTTTGAAAATCTCCTGCAAACTTTGGTAGAAGAGATTCATATTAAAACGACTCATATCAAAAAGAAGCCATAAATTTCATATCATGATAACAGAAAACATGTCTTGAGGGTCCGTGAGGAAATAATCAAGACCTCATCTTTCACAGGCTCAAGGTTGAAGTCAAAAATGCAATGGAAACCCCAGAAAGTTGGAAACATCAGGATTGTGAAATGTTTGAGGAAAGTTACAGATATTCAGAAAAGCCAGGCCAAGAAAAAAGCCTTGAAGGCTAAAATTACCAGCTATGCTGTACAAGTAGAGTTTTCCAAGTAGTGTTGGGCTTATATCTTTTCCCCAGGTGCTGAACACAGAGCGATAGCATTTTATATTTGTCCTGCTGGGCTGCAGCTTGCTTAGGTAGTATTTCTCCCATTCTCCCATGTTGGAATGGGAATGCTTACTCTGTGCGTTGTGTATTAGCAGTGTCTAACCTTCTTTCTGTTTTTTATAGGAGTTCAAAGTTAAGAATTTGACTTAAGTCTCAGAGAAGATTTTGGACTTGGACTTTTCAGCAATGCAGGTACTATTAGGACCTTGGACTAAATGCATTTTACATAAAGAGATGTGTATGAGTTGTGAAGTAGAAATTTTGAGTTTATATCTATATACCCCAGAGCCTCATGAACTCATAAGTGAGACTTTGAAAGTGGATTGGACCATGGGGGTGGTATAGCTAGAATGTTAGAAGGTAGGGCATGACTAGGATGGTGTCATATGTGCTGAGCTCATACATCAAGCTGCTTGTCTCACAACATCAAAAAATGAAGTCATGAACCAAAGGAAGAGAGAGAGTTTTGTTGGAAACAACAATCAGAATAGCTCCTTGATTTCCACAAGGCATCTCAAGTGAGTAACTGCTAAGGATCCTTGCCATGTA
Organism: Ctenomys sociabilis; assembly: GCA_004027165.1. Lineage (NCBI taxonomy): Eukaryota > Metazoa > Chordata > Mammalia > Rodentia > Ctenomyidae > Ctenomys > Ctenomys sociabilis. The sequence continues at coordinate 21,645 of PVKA01022479.1, read as the reverse complement.
TTTTGCATAGCAGAATCACAATGTGAGTAGCTATGGGTCAAACTACAATCAACACATAGAATTACAAGTATAGCCATTTAGCCAATATTGATTCAAAAGGGAAGCCAGGCATGTAGTAAGGGTATATGGTGATCATTAACTTTAGTTTACAACTATTAATTTAGGAAGAACAAGATATTTGTAGAAAAGGATAGAAATTGAATCCAGATCTGATCACCCACCAATGTGTCTGATGTCCTATGTGTGTTCACTGCATTATTTCAAACTGCTGTTTATCTCTAGGGAGGCTTGCAGTCGCTATCACATTACCATCTTGAGGCCTTCAATTTTACCTCCAGGCACCATTTTGATGTGTCCCATCTTCTTTGCTGATTCCTTCAAGGGCCAAACTCCTCTCTGACTACCAATTAATTTCAATATAGCATCACTATAGTAAGAAGAGACAAATCACTGGGGCAGTGACTGGGTAAGGTATTTCTCCCTCCTCGGCATATTCTTTCTCTTTCTCAGTCTGGGATACTATAATATGAGCAGATTTTTCTCTACTGTTCCCCTGTGTCCTACCATCATGCTTTAAGGCCAGCAGACTATGGACCAATAGCATGAGACAAAAAATAGCTTGCTTCTCCAGTTGTTTGTGTTGGGTGTTGCATTCAAGCAATAAGAAAGTGACTAAGACAAGAACCAACACAGTCATTCTTCCATTTACCAAGAGTACTGGCTGCCCATGGCTCCAACTCCAATCTTCTCTGCACTTCTCTGTATCACGTGAACATATCTTGACTAGTGATGCCCCTCTATGGAGTCAACGTACAACAAATCTGTTTGAAGGTATGTTGGTCTGCTTCAGTCACTTCCATTCAGGACAAATATAAAGAACACCTCAGCTTCAGTGTTCACCATGAGATTGGCTGAAACAATATTTTCAAGTGTATTGCTGCTCATCTTTCTCTCTTTCTGTCAAAATCTTCAATGCCTTTGATGTCTTATAGTTAGTTTCCTAGATAGCTTTCCATAGCCACCTGACAATATTATAAGGATTAGAAAACATGGTATGTAGGTTATCATGCTTTCCTGGTAAACATTTCATTCCTCTAGTATGGTCTTACCATATTTATTGTATGTGCCTTTTACCTTCAAACATTAGATTCTGAGGCCAAGAAATACTTGTTCAAATGATTGAAAGAATGACTTGTTCCGGGGTACTTGGGAATGGCATTACTATGCCATCTTGCAAAAGAGGGCACTGAGCTCACAGAGGGTCAGTGGCTGGTTACATATGTAGTGAGGAGGACCTTGAATTCAAGTCCAGGTTCTAAGTATCAGCCTAGTAATTCCAAGTTGCAAATGAATAGGATGAGCACAAGGGAATATTTCAGAGGTAGCTAGAGCCCCCCAGCTATAGGGTTAAACAGAGAATGTTTTCAGTGAAACATTGAACTCTCGGTGGTTCTTATCTTTAAACAAATCATTTACTTTTGTTGTCAGTTTCTCATCATGAAAACCATATTAATAGTATAACCAGGTATACCTACTTACATTTCTTAGTTTTTTAAAATTAATTTTATGCTATTTGTTAATAGTTTTGCTGCCATGTTTCCCCAACATGACTCATTCAGGTTAATCAACTTTGGACTTAATAGTCAATGTTCACCTTCTCCAGTACCCTTTCATAGGAGCAGCAATTACCCTGGGTCTAAAATGGGGGGTAGGTGAGACATGTTCAGCGACAGTAAAGAGTGATCCAGAAGCCTCTATACCATGAGTGTCCCTGCAAAGAGCTCCACCAGACTCTAGCGCACTGCTTCTATTCTCCTCCAAGTGGCCTTTCTGCTTAGCCTGCTCTTGTTGCTATGCAAGGCAGTACAGCTTTACTTGCTCAGGAAGTGGTCACTCAAAGGATTGCAGAAGTTTCCATGTCCACTCACACTGGCTCTTTGGGCCCATGTGAGGGTCCAGGGTTCATGCTCCTGTTCGGGGGCCAGTTACTGCAGACTGATCAGGGCAGCAGCCTCCCAATGAATGGACAGCAAAGACGTAAATAAAACACATAAGTGGCATGATTTTAGGGCTCTAGCAGGATCAAAATCCTCTAGCAGAATTTGAGCTTTTTCTGGGGCCCAAGTCAAGGAATTTCTCTGGACACCTTGTATTTATTTGGTTTTCAAAAAAAGGAAAGGTATACTGAGGAAAGTACAGGAAACTGGAAAGAGTCTTGGGAGTCATTACAACACTTTTCCAAGAAGTAAATTCTGCTAATTAGGAGAAGTATCTTATCTCCAGGATGACATTTACTGCAGGAGTGAGACACTTACAGCTACAGTCTCTATTTATTCGAAGAGGAAATATCATTCTGGTTTGATGTGAGGGGGTGTATTTAAGGGGTTAGCAGGGGTTTCACTAGTATTATAAACAAGAGTCTTCAGCTGTAGCTTTACCTTATCCTTTGAGGCTCACAGCATTACTGGCCACTACAGGTCTCATCTGGCACCAGTACTTTATAGAGGTTAACTTACTATGAATCCATTGCCCATCTCCAGACAAGGGTTCTAGGCCTGAGACAGAATCACAAGTAAACACAAAAAAATTGATTAATTTTAAATCCTGCTGAGAGCTTCTTCATAGTGGTCTCCATCAAGGTAGGAAGGATCGTGAAGGACATAGAATCTAGAAAGAACGGGGCTCTTGGAGCATGGTCAGTAATTCACAGGATAAAGTGGATTGGGTGAGAAGCACATGGCTTCTAAACACTCATCTTATTTCTCAGGGTAGACATCCCAGTGACAGTAAGCTTGTTCTCTCATAAGAAGCCTATACTGCTATTGTTTTGTCTGTCATACACTCTTTCTTCATGGAGATCTGTCTTCTGTCCTAGTGGCCTGCCCTTAAAGGACTTTGGTGTGTCATTTCTGAGTTTTCTCTCTAGACTGAGCACTCCTAGATGTCTTAACTATTCTTAAAGTACCAGATTTCTAGATACCTAAATGTATCTGTCACTCAATGCCATTATCTCTGTCTGGCCTTGCACTTGTCTGGGAACACAGACATCAGTGTGAAGAAGCCCGTGCCAATGTGTTTCCTGACAATAGACTTGCATTTTAGGATTTGTCAGGCATAGTACAAGCATTTACCCTGCCAGTATAGGTGTGATAAACTGGCTGGATATACTGAACGCTGAGGAATTTACAAAATGGGTGATTTGGGGACAGAAACCCTGATGTTCATTTGCACATTTGAGAGGGAAGGCTGAATTATGTCCTACAATAGGTGGGTTCTAGTGCGTGAATTTCCTCATTAAACAGGGTCCGTATACCTCTGAGCTTCCCCACCCATACTATACCATGAGCTGCTTTGAGCCAAACAAACTGTCCCCTCTATCCCCCTGTATCCCAGGACCTAGTGCAAACATGGCACAGCAGTGTGGAGTAATGTTGGGAGGACAGAAAGGAGTAACGTAAGTGCCAGATAATAACAGTGTTGACCTATCCTGTCAGTCCATGGGCAGGGAGCCATACAGTGAGGTATAGGGCATCAAGGAGAAGGGATCAACAAGGGGTTGAACACAGAACAGGCTTAAAAGGAGGATACATGGAGCTCAGAAGGAGAGCTAGTGGTCTGATTCCAATTGGTTCACCTAAGGCACATATCTTCTTACAGAATCTCCACTGGTTCCCAACTGCAGACAGGAGAAAGTCTCAAGAGACATCAAAGTTCTATAATATTTTTCTTTCCTTTTTGAGGAACTAGGGATTGAACTTGGGCCCTTGCACTTGCCAGGGAAGCACTTATTCTACTGAGCCATCTCTCCAGGCCCCATGCCTAACTTTTGCTAGAACATCCAGAACCATGTCCCTGGGGTGTTCTGTCCTTCAGTTCTGGCTGAAATCTAGAAATGAATGATGATTTGATTTTAATGACTTGTCCTTTCACTATTGCCAGATCAAAAAGGATAAAGCACTTGAGCAGGTTCTGAGACAGGTAGAAAAGGTTCCAAGTTCTTGCCCAGAGTGGCTTTGGGGTTTCCAAGTCAATTTCATGACCTGTAATCCTGATTATATGAAGGTGATTCTAGGGAGATCAGGTAAGAGAAAAAAGCCATTCCAGGGGCAGCAAATATTTGTGGATACATCAATGACCTAGATATGTGATATTCCAGAAAAGATGAAAGTTCAGTCACCAGTGCCTCAATGCTCCACGTAGTATTCTCCCTGGCAAAACTCAGGGTAGAGCCAACAATTATTACTTTGTACTAGAGATGTAAAACAGCTATTTAGGAATGAATTTGTCTTTGTTTTTCATTTTAAACCAACTGTGATAATCTGTTACATATATATTGCCTAATATGAAGAAAAGGGGCTTCATATGCACAATAATTGTAGTTTGAAAAGAGAAGGTGACAACTAAATGATCTCCCATTGTAGACACAGTGCAAGGCTCTCTCCCAATTTTTGGTACTGAAGACATACATTGCCTATGTTTCTTATAAACCCTTCATCTTATTCTAAGGATGCTTGGTAGCTGACAAGTGGACACTGCCTTTCTGAGCTTGACTGCCTCTCAGCTCAGAAATGGATGGGATGGGAGGCAGCGGGAGGTGACATCAGACAAACTTTTAATTGACTGCCATCAGAACTCATGTCCTTAATCACAGTTTCCTTGGTTGCCTTCTTGGTCCTGTTTCCAACTAGTGTCTTTTCTTAATTTTCAGACCTCAAAGCTTATAAGTTTTACAGCTTTCTGACTCCTTAGCTGGGTGTGCACCTCTAAGCTAGGATGTTGATGACTCTGCACTCAGATTTGCCCAATGGTTTGTTCATGGGCACAGAGAACAAGATCTGAGAGGCTATCTCTGTGATGACCCATCATAAACCAGCTTCATTTCTCTCTTAATCTAACCCTCACCTTGCCCTCTTTGGGGTGTTAGCCTTCCTGAGGCTCAGCTCCTTTCACTTTTCTTCTCAGTTCTCTCCAAATATTCTGGTCACACATTATATCCCTCCATGACCTCCCCCCACATCTTTTTCAGCTATTATCCCAGAGCTGTTAATTGCATCAGAAGTACCAGCCCAACTGAAAAATTCACATTCCCGTGTTGACTCTTCCCATATTTTCCTGCTACAGCTCCCCTCCAAACCTTTCTTTCTCCTTTCCAAATTGTTCTTCTAATTCAGCTCTTTACAAATACATCCACAGTTTTGTATTTGATACAGGAATGGGCAGATATGGCTTCAACACTTGGCCTTTTGGCCATTTGTGTGTGCACTCCATTGGCCACATTACTCCATAGATCACTCAAGTTCACACAAATGCCTTGGACTCTAGGCTAGAGTTTGACTGAGTTATGTCCAGAGAGATGGAATCTGCCACTGGGGTTGTGTTTCACTGGACTGGAGACAGGCAGCATTATAATCTGACAGGACTGGCCACTTCTCATTCACTATGCTGATGACCTGAAAGAGGAAGGTAGGGCTGGGATCTACTGAGAAGCTGTCTGAATTGGACAGTGAACAAAATATATCTCAATCCCTGTGCCAGGGCCTATGCCAGGAAGATTGAACCCAGCCTTCCACTGTGCTATTCTACAGCCTTATGCAGAAATCACGGCTGACTGTATGAGTGATGCTGGCGAGTCTGTGTGCCTCTATTGCTGCACACCCATGGGAAACATAGCAAAATTCTGCTCTATGACACAGAAAGACATTACACACTGTCACATGGAATAGCACTTTTAGGTCATTAAAATAACAGTAGATTCCTCAAAAGGACATAGGACAAGAAAGGCCCTGGCATAAGGACTGAACAACATATATTTTGTTCACTCTTCAATTCAGACAGCTTCTCAGTAGATACCAGCCCTACTTTCGTCTTTCAGGTCATCAGCGTAGTGGATGAGAAATGACCAGTCCTGTCAGATTGCAATGCTGCCTGATTCTAGTCTGGTGAAAGACAATCTCAGTGGCAGATTCCATCTCCCTGGACATAACTCAGTCAAACTCTAGCCTGGAGCCCAAGGTGTTTGCATGAACTTGAGTGATCTATGGAGTGACATGGTCAATGGAGTGCACACACAAATGACTAAACAGACCAAACCATCACTTCCAATCATAACTAATTTTTCAATAGGCAATAATTACACTTTGGATAAACCTCATTGCCTACAATACTGCCACTGTACAAAGCTCATACCTCTAATTTTTGACCTGTCATACTTTGGATGAATGAAAATCCATCAATGTCCCTAGTGTTTCTTTTGTATGAGAGGACAGGAAGGCCCATTGGACTTTTTGATCCCTTATACATTGTTTGCAAATTTAGGTTTTTAACACTTCTCCATTTCCAGAACTTCTCTCAAGAAATTGAGCAGTATCATAAACTGTACACCTTCAAATTAAAAGGAAAGGGAGGGCGGCTGGGCATTATAGTGCATGCCTGAAATCCTAGCACTTGGGAAGCGGAAGGAGGAGGAACACTGCAAGTTTGGGTTTAGCCTGGGATGCACAGTGAGTTCAAAGCCATCTTCAACTACATGGTGAGATCTGTTTTAAAAAATATTGAAAAAAAGGAAAGAAGATGAAACTGTCTTCATCCAAAATGTCACAACTGAGTCTAAATATTCACAACTTATTTATGACTTTATAAGAGTCCAACTTTGTGCTTTTAATTTTATTTTTTAAAGAGAATATAAAATAGTAAAAAGAATCATTAGAAAAGATATAAAATTTCACTAAACAAAATAATAGGACATTGATAATGGTTGTTGTATAGCGTATTTTTTTTTTTTGAAATTAGTGGTTTAGATTATCAGATATAAATATACAAAATTAGTAAAAGATTTATATAAAAAGGTGAAGAAAAAAAGCATTAACTATGTTTTTCAATAGACCAGCAAAAATCAGCAGTGGAATTATCCAAGCTACCCTGCACATATACATAAACATATCTTTTTCCCTTGTTTCTTTTGTCATTTTTTTCCCCCAGTACTGGGGATTGAACTCAGGACCTTGTGCTTTCCAGGCGGGCACTTAATCTGCTGAGCTATATCCCCAGCCCTCTTTTGTCCTTTTCCTAATCCCAATTTTTCCTTCTCATTGAACAGATAGATTCTTACCCTTTCGTAGTATCCCTTGTACCTTTCAGATTTTATGTACTCTTTCAGGTTCTCACACTAGTGAGACAATGCAATGGTTGCACATGTGTGTCTGATTTATTTCAGTTACCAGTATCATCTCTAATTGCACCCACTTACCTATAAAAGCCTCAAATTTATCTTTTTATAGCTGAGTAATACTCCATTGTGTAAAAATATCACACACTTTTATTCATTCCTCAGTGGATGGGCATTTGGGTTGTTTCCCAGACTTAGCTATTACTAATTGTGCAATTATAAACATAGCTGCACATATAACACTGTGGTATAATGTTTTCAGTACATTTGAAAAAATACCCTAAAAGGAAATAGCTGGATTGAATGGGACTTCTAATCTTAGCTTTCTGAGGAAGCTCCACACTGATTTCCATAGTTGTTGCACCAGTCTATACTTCCATCAACATTTGAGAAGAATTCCTTTTCCCCCACAGCCACTCTAGCCTTTATTATTGGTTGACTTCTTGAGGACAGACATTTTTTTCTGGGGAAAGGTGGAATCTCAGTGTTGTTTTAATTTGTATTTATGAAATGATCGATGATGTTTAATATTTTTTTTCATATATTTATTTGCCATTTGTATTTCTTCATCTGAGAAGTGCATACTCATTTTAGATGCCCATTTTTGGATTGGGTCTTTGAATTTTGATGACTTGATTTTTTAAAAATTCTTTACATGTTGTACATAGAAATCCTTTCTCTGAGGGATAGTTGAGTGTAATTTTTTCCAATTCATGGGTTTTCTTTTTGCTCTGTTGGTTATTTATTTTGATATACAAAAAGTTTTTAAAAACATGACATCCTAGTTGTTGATTCTTTGAAGTATTTCCCATGTAGTTTGTTTTTTAATCCATAAACTTTCTACCTACCCCTATGACTTTAAGATTTCTACCTACTTTCTCCTTCAGAAGATTTAGTGTTTTCAGTTTTAATATTTAAATCTTTGATCCATTTTGACTCTAATTTCGTGCATGGTGATAGGCAGGAGTCTAATTCTAGCCTATGCATATAGAAAGTGTTTTTCCAGCACCATTTATTAAAGAGGCTATCTTTCTTCCAGTGAATATGTTTGGTGCCTTGATAAATGTAAGGTGCTGAGTGTGCTTGTAGTTGTGTCTGCATCTTCTAATCTGTTCCATTGATCCTCAGGTCTGATTTTTTGCTAGTACCATGCTGATTTGATCACAGTAGCTATGTAGTATGATTTCAAGTCAGGGATTTTGAGACATCTTGGCTTCTATTCGCTGACTAGGATTGCTTTTGCTATTCTGTGCCTCTTCTGGTTCCAGATGAGTTTTAGGAATGTCGTCTCTAGATCCGTGAGGTGTACATATGGCATTTAAATTGGGATTTCATTGAACCTGTACAACAATTTTGAAAGTATGGCCATTTTCACAATGTTGGTTCTTCCTATCCAGGAGTGGAATATCTTTCCATTTTCTGAAGTCCTTTTCAATGTCTTTTTTTTTCAGAATACTATAATTTTCACTATATAAATGCTTTATTTGCTTTGTGAGATTTATCCATAAATGTTTCTCTTTTTTTGGATATTATTGTGAATATAATAATATTGTGTAGATTTACTAATTTCTTTCCCAGTGAGATTTTTTTTTTTTTTTTTTTTTTTTTTTTTTTTTTTTTTTTTTTTTTTTTTTTTTTTTTTTTTTTTTTTTTTTTTTTTTTTTTTTTTTTTTTTTTTTTTTTTTTTTTTTTTTTTTTTTTTTTTTTGTATTTTAGGGAAGGGTCTACAGTGTGTTCAGGTTCTCACTACTAGATTGGACTCATAGTGATCTGCCTGTTTACAGCCTTCCAAGAGCTGGGATTACAGGTGCACACCACCATGCCTGGTCTCAATTGTCGTGTCCCCCTGGAGGTGGGGCCAGCACAGCAGGCCCAGGGATCGAAACCTCAGCCCCTGAATCTGCTTGCAGGTGCTTTAATCTGCTGAACTACTTGGCCAGCTGAGTTTGTTATTTGTATCCAAAAATGCTATTGAGTTTTGAGTACTGACTTTATAGCCTGCTACATTACTTAATTTGCATTTTAAATCTACAAGTCTCTTTGTGAGTTGTTGGGATCTTTTATGTAGAGTATCACATCACCTGCAAATAATGAAATTTAACTTCTTCCCTTCCAATCATTATTTCTATTTTCTCTCTTATCTCTGGCTGTCTCCAGAACATTGTCTCTTAATCTGAAGATAATGAATAAGAGTGGTGACAGTGGATCTCCTTGTCTTTTCTTGATTTTAGAGTGAAGGTCTTCAATTTTTGTTCATTTTATGACATTAGCTGCTGTTTTGTCAGAAATGGCTTTTATCAGGTTGAGGTAGAGACCATCCATGCTTGTCTTCTGTAAGGTCTTTTAATCATGAGAGTGCTGGACTTTGGCAGAAGGTTTTTCTATATCTATTGAGATGATCCTATGATTTTGTCTCTGACGATGTGGTGTATTACATTGAAAGATTTACATATATTGAACCATCCCTATGTTTCTGGGAGGAATCCCACTTGGTCATGATGCATAATTTTCATGATGATTTTCTGCATTCTGTTTGCTAGTATTTCTCTTAAGATTTTTACTTCTATGCTCCATAGGAAGATTGGTCTATAGTTCTCTTTTTTGGTTGGGTCCTTCTCTGGTTTTGGTATCAGAATAATACTTCCCTTCAGAAATGAGTTTGGGGGAATTACCTCCCTTTCAATTTCTTTGAAGAGTTTGAGAAGGGTTGGCTTTAACTCTTCTCTCATTGTCTTGTAGAACTTGGCTGTGAATGCATCAGGACCTGGGCATTTCTTTGTTGGTAGGGTTTTTTTAAATTGCATTTTCAATTTTATTCACTGATATTGTGTTATTCAGAATTTTAATATCTTTTATTCATCTTTGGTAGTTTGTATATATCTAGGAATCTGTCCATTTCTTCTGTGTTTTCCATCCTGTGACAGGAGTTTGGACAGAGGTATTGATGATCTTCTGAATTTCTATGGGGTCTGTGGTGATTTTACACTTTTCATAACTTATTGCATGAATTTGAATTTTTTCTTTTCCCTTTTGGATAAAGTTAGCTAGGAGTATATCAATTTTATTTATTCTTTCAAAGAACCAACACTTTAACTCAATTTTTGTATTGTTTACTTTGTCTCCACTAGATTTATTTTTGCTTTGAACTTTATAATTTCTTGCCTCTATGGGCTTTGGGCTTGACTTGCTCTTTTTTTCTAGGAGGTTCAGGTGTAGCATAACATTGTTTATTTCAGCTCATTCTGTTTTCCTACTGTGAGACTTTCCCAATGTAAATTTCCCTCTTAGGACTGCTTTCATTGCACTCCACAGGTTCTAGTAAGTTGTATTTGCATGCTCATTTAATTGTAAATGTTCTTTAATTTCTTCTATGGCCCATTGATTGTTCAGGAAGTTGTTATTTAGTTTCCATGTATTTATGGAATTTTTACTGTTTGTTCTGTCAATAATTTCAGTTTCATTTTGCTATGTTTAGAGAACATGCATGGGATAATTTCAATTCCTTTGAATTTACATAATCATGCTCTATGTGCTAGTTACATGGCCTATTCTGGAGAACGCCTTGTGTGCATCTGACTTTGTTGGGTAAAGGTCTAAGTCCATTTCTTCACAAGTTTAATTCTGTTATTTCTATGTTGATTTTTTGCATAGTTGATCTATCTCTGTATCAATAGGGAGTTAATACCTCATTACAATTGTGCTATTGCTCTTATGAATTTTTATCTCTGTTAAAATTTGTCTTGTAGTCTTATATAGTTGGATACTTCTATATACTGGATATATATATATATATATATATATATATATATATATATATATATATATATATATCTTCTTCTTGCAGTTTTCCCATAACAAGTAGGTAATGACCTTCTTTGTCTCTTTTAGTCACTCTTAATTTGAGGTTCACATTGTCAGCTACCAGAATGTCTACACCTGCTTTTGTCTGGGTTCTTTTCAATGCAGTATTGTTTTCCATCCTTTGACTTTCAGCCTATGAATTTCTTTTTGAATTGAATATGTACTGTGGTTTGGAGTTATTGAAAGGGGAACAATATAATACAGGACACATTTTATAATATTATTTTATGAGGATTCACACAAAGAACCATACACATGAAGTGTAGGAAATCTATGTACACTAAAGACCAAAGACTCTAGCTGAGGGTTTGGATTATAATATCTGTATAAGTTCAGCAAAAAACCTAGAGCTCATAATAATGCCTCCCACAAGTCCAATTGGAGGCCTGGAGTCTGTTACAGGCTCACTTCATATATCTGTGCTAGGAAGGCCCATAGATCAGCTCAAAAGTTTGTGCCAGTGCAGTGAAAGATCTGTGCCAGCAGGCTGAGGGATCTGAACTGCAGCAAGAAAGTAATGCTCAAGCTAAGCAACAGAGCTACCCCAAAGGTACCATAGCCTTCCTCAGCAACAGTGATGTCTTGAGCTCTTCCAGCAATGAGAAAACCCAAGTTCCCATTAGGAAAGCCATGACAAGCTTCTCCTGGAGACTGAGCAGTGTACTCTCTTCCCCTCTGGAGTCAGGAAATGATACACAAGATGAGGACTAGCGCTTTCCCAAAATGAACTGTAGTCATTGTCAGTGACAAAGAGGTCCCATGCTCCTCCTCCAACAAGAATAATCAAGTTCATCAAGAAAGCCAGCATCACAAGGTCCTCCAACAGAATAGCCCACACAAGAGAACTAGCAGCTTCCAACAACTCCAATAGCTTCTTTAAATAGCATCCCTAAGAGCATACTGACACCTTCTCCTGTTCTGCCTTTTATCCTGCTGGCAACAATCTTCAGGTGGGCCTTGCATACCCAGCACCAGACTCGTTAAATTTAGCTATTTGTAATAAGTTAGAAATCCACTACAGTGTGCTTCTTGGATAAATAATATTGTTGGATTTTGTTTCTTGATCCACTCTTCTAGTCTACTTCTTTTGGCTGGTGAATTGAAGCCATTTACATTGATGGTTATAACTAATATGGCTTCTCTTTGTCATGTTATTTTCCTACTGTAGGATCCCTACTCTTCCTCTCTGTTTAACTGCTTCCTCTGTTTGGTGGTTCCTTTCTGTGGTTTTGTTAAAGATATGGTTGTTTTCATCTTTTTCTAGAATATCTGTTAGTACTCATTGTAGGATTGCTTTGGTGGTCATGAATTTGTTCAGTTGTTCTTCCTCATGGCTTTATCTTATCTTACTATTCAATTTGGTAGATAGTTTTGCAGGGTACATCAATCTGGGTTGGAAGTTGTATTCTTTCAAGATCTGAACTATCGCATTTGAAGATCTTCTTGATTTGATGGTTTGTGTTGAGAAATCTGTCATGACTGTGATGTATTTTCTATTGTATGTAATCTATTTTTTTCTCAGATTGCTTTTAATATTGTGTTCTTTTGCTCAATTTCTGGGATCTTGATTAATATGCATCTGGGTATATATTTATTTTGATTATAGCTAATTGGAGTTCTATTTGCCTCATTAATGTATATGTCAGATTCACTTCCCACGCTTAGGAAATTTTCTGCTGCTACTTCTACAAATAGTCTTTTTTATGGCATTTTTTTGTTGATTCCTGTTTTTTCATGGATAGCTATTAGTCTTGTATTGCTTTTCTTTGAATCATTTTCCAGCTGTTTCCTGGTGCCTTGTTGTTTTAAGAGATCTTTCCTTTCACATTCACTAGTTGCAATGCTGTCTCCAGGATCTGAGATTCTATGCTCAATTTTGTTAAAGTAGTTTTACCAGCTTTCAGTGGAATTCATTTTTTCTTCTTTTTTAGCAGTACTTGGGATTGAACTCAGGACCTTGCACTTGCCAGGCAAGTGCTTATTCCACTGAGCTATCTCTCCAGTCCCAGGAAAATTATTAATCTCCTGATTATTTATTTGAATCTGTTTCATTCATTCTAGTTCTTTCCTGAATTATTTGTTCAATGTTTCCATCACTTTTGCATTCCACTCTGTTTTTTATCTACGTCTTCTTTAGATATACTGAGCAATTTTTTCATGATTGTTGTCATATCTTTTTTTACCTGAGAGATGATTTATCTGTTTTATATTATAGCCTCATGAAGTTGTTTCTTTACTTTAGTTGCTATCATTTCAGAAATTTCAGGTGTGTGACTTCTAATCTTTTCTATGACCTTGTCTCCTAGACTTGCTCTGGGTGAGCTGGAGATCTAAGATTGTCTTTTACTCCTTTGTTCCGACATTTTTATATATCCACATATTCACCCAGACTTAACAGCAGTGGTGGGGGGATGGGTGGGGGGTGGGTGAGAAAGCCTCCCATGATAGTGGGAGAATCACTACATCTCCCACTCTGAGGGCTTCAGCATAGCTTCTGTCTCTCTGTCTCTCTCTCTCTCTCTCTCTCTCTCTCTCTCTCTCTCTCTCTCTCTCTCTCTGTGTGTGTGTGCATGTATGTGTGTATGTGTGTGAGCCACAGCTCAAGAAGTCTCTGATAATGATGATGGTAGGCTGAAGTTCCATAAGGCTGTCTCCATGGTGAGGGGGTGCAAGGCAGGGCTCACCAAGGCTCCCACTATCAGTGTGAGAGATGGTTGCAGCTCAGCTGAGCTCCAGTGAAGTTTGATTGAGGATAAAGGACAGGGCTCATCTGGTGCCTACAACCATCCTGTATCTGTCTGTCTCTACAATAGTGGGAGTGGTGGCCTCACCTTCATCTGAGGTACTTCAGCTTTAATTTTTAATGGAAGTTTTCTCAAAGTGGATACAGTTCCTAAACAATTTGTTTCACAACCTTAGTTTGCTGAAATACATTTACCTGCCCAAGTAAAGATGTCTTAGCTGGTCATCTGGAACTACAGAGAAGGACCTTGGTCTAATTAGTACAGATCTTCAGGAGGAGTTAAGGAGGACAATGTCCACTTCCAACGCAGGACAAATAGGAGCAGCTGAGCACCAGGGACTCACCTCTGGAGATCTTTCAATAAATCTCCTTGATGTCTCTGGATACCATCATGAAGGGTGCCATCAGACCCAGGACAGCATCCAGGCAAATAGTTCTATGATAACTCCTTAGTTGCATATTTGTTGTTCTCATAGGAGTAGTGGATTCAGAAGTAGGTGGACAGCTTCACACAGAGCAAGTTCCTCACCTCAGCCACAGGTCAAGCTCAAATTTCAAACTAGACCCAAAATTGCCCCATCCATGTGCAATGATGCACACAGCAGCTTGGCTTCTCATGATATCTTCTAAAGGCCTGATAGTCACAAAGGCTATAAGAAGGAAATGTCTTCTATCCCACTGTATCAGTGAATCTCCACTCAGAGCCCACTCTGCCTCCAGGTCAGACCTAATCATCTCCAGTATTTACTTCATCTTCTCTCTCAGAAATTTCCAGTCCTGCATCAAGGCCATTAAGAACATAACAACCTGCTATATTCCTGTATGAGGAATGTCTTTCTTGAGGAATGTCTTTCTTTCATCATCATGACATCATATACAGGCTGACCTCTGATGGATGGTGGGCCCACTGTGTCTACCATATCACTCCTGAGCACACAGGTTCTATCTCATTTTTTGGAGTCTACTCCTTACCCAGTTTAGCCTAAATGAGCTGATTGTTATCCCTCAGGAATAACTAGGGCCTTTGTTCCCCCGAAGGACCTGGGATGCACCCATGCTGAGATATCCCTAGTGCAAGGAAGCTGAGACATGAGGGCGCTGAGCAGGGAGTTTGTGGCCTCACAATAAAGAAGGTCTCAGTGGACTCTGCTCTTGAAAGGAAACCTGATGGATCAGGTGATGCCAAGCATTCACCGCTACCCCAAACAGCATACTCATTATGCTGAGCTCTGCAGAAGAGCAGGGCACAGGCAAATAGAACAGGGGACATGCATATGGGGCAGGGTACAGGCAAATGACACATCCACTGTGGGTTTTCATTTTCTTGGCTCTCCATGGTATCTACTGTCCTGGGACAGACCAAGTGATCAAGCAGAGGAAGGCACAGCTGTAGGAAGAATGAGAACTACAGAAAATGAGGAGAAACAGACACTTGGAGTTTCTGGATATCCTTCCATTTGGCAAGCTGAGCATGTGTGGAAGAGGCTTGAGGCTTTGCTCTAAGTACAGAGTGATGGACAAATCTGTTCACTTGACCATTTTCTCTCCAAGATGCAGAATGGAAAGATTGTCTGACAAAGACTAAAAATTCATGTGAACATCTTAATGTTTGGTGGCTGTGAAACTTTAGCCAGAAGCATATCCTGGATTCTTTGTGCTCTGGCTGTGCAACTGAAGCATTAACAGTAGTGCAGAGAGGAAATCCAGAGGCTCCTGGGTAGTGGATCCTCTATCACCTGATGAGACCTCAGACAGTGGGAGAGCCTAGCACGTCCTGTAGGAGGAAGAACTTGGTTTGCTCTGGCCTTGTGTGCACTTCAGGATGAACTTAATTTTGGGGAGCATTTAAACCACATGCCATATACCACCATGTACATCAAGGAAGCCCAGAGGCTCTAGCGATCAGTATCATGTTTAAGTTGAGAGCACAGTAAATTTGTCATCTTCTCCTATGGCTGCTCCTTACCAAAAGGTACAGTCTTAGATTCATTCACCTAAGCACTCAGCAGGGAAAAGTCATGATTTCACATGCTCTTCAGCAGTTGTGACCTTCCCTGAATTTCTCATTACATATCAATGAATTGGAGCCTTGCTTTGAAATTAGTATGAGATGTACAATATGCTTGATTACAGTTTGAATTCAGTAAAAGCTCTTTAATGCTAGTCTATATGTGTGGCCAGAGACTTTTGTGCTATAATTTTATTCTTTGAGATATGGATGGCAGAGTGTGAATGAAAAGGAGGAGAGAGGTGATTCTTTCTCACATAGTCGAGCTAAATGAGACAGAGGAGAAAATCTTTTACTATGGGTCAGATGTAGTCCAGGATCTCACGAGCCCTAAAGGTTGGCAGAAGAAAGCAGCTGATGATCACATTTGAGGTCTGTAGTAGAATGTTGCCACTCAATGCATCTACATTATATCTGTTTTTCAATCTTGAAACTCTGTAGGAAATTAAGATAATCAATTTTTCTGAGAATTAGAAAGACATCACTTGAAAAAATGAGAAGCAATACTGTACCCTTGTAGGGTGTTTATGATTACTTGTTAAGCTAATGATTATTTTCCATAGGCTCTTGGAAGACATTTGATGACTATGAGTTGTTTCTGGTACTTTCTTGGGTTTATCTCCTGTTGGAGATTTTCTGTTCGTTTTCTGCTCAGATATTTTGTACAACTTACATCATCTCCCAAGAAGGGGATAATGTTGCTTAAAGTGATGCTATATGTAACCATGCCTTTTCTGTGTGCATGTCTCTTTCAGACTGAGGGAGAAGGAATGCACTTCATTGGAGAAATGTCTGTCAGTGTCTCCTACCTTGACTATAAGAATCTTAGTCACATTCTTCATTTATTGCCTTTACTGAAATCTGAAGGTGTGGCCAAACCTAGAAATAAGAAGGCTTAGAGTTAAGAGAAGAAAAGGGAAAGGGTGACCTCTCAGGGACAACATCTCCTCCTGCTCCCCACACTGGGCATTCTGTCCCCTCAAAGGCTTGAAGGGAGGGTATGACCTACCACTCTCCCTTCAGGTGTCTGATCCTTTTCAATTCTCCCAAGACCCTGCCCATCACAGTCGCTCATTCCTGCCCTTTTCACCAGGACTGGGGCATCTTCATTTAGTGATGCAGTGAGGGAAAAATACTGCCACTGGCACATTCTTGTGTCTGCAATCCTCTCTATTCCTATGTGACATCATAAGGCGTGCCCTTGGTGTTGGTGTTTCAAGGAAGAGACCCTACATGTTGTGTCTGTGTCCACAAAAGAAAGATGGCATTTCAGGTATACAATGAAGACGCTGACCCAGTGCCTTTTATAAATGCCAACCAAACTACTCTGTCTGAATTGTTATACACTTTGTTGTTTATTTTCAAAGTATGAATTTTCAGAATTAGATTTTTCTCATGTAAACCAGCCTTTAGGTTTTGTTTGGTTTCTATCTGTTCCTACATTGACAGTGTAGCCCAGCATCATTTCTACTTGATTCCCCATTCAGCCACTGTGATGAGGTGTGGAACTGCCGCTGTTGAAGCCATACATGTGACAACTGGCTGATCATTGTACAAGGTTGGACAGTGTTACCTCACTCATCTTTTCTTTTTTTTTTGTGGAACTGGGATTGAACTCAGGCCCTTGTGTTTGCCAGGGAAGGGCTTATTCCAGTGATCCATCTCTCCGGCCCCTGAATCTCACACATCTTTTGGCTTCTGTCTGACCTAAATATCACTGCTTGTCAATGTTCATAGTACAGGTCTGTCTTCTCAGTTGGTAAAATTATATATGTAAAGCCCACACCATAGGAATGGCCCAGCTAGTCAAATTGTGGAAAAAATGAGACTGAGGATCCAAGAGTGCTTTGCAGAGAAAGTCCACTATTTGATCATGCTGAATTGCAGATTCTGTGATGGGCAATATCAAACAAGACAAAATAACTGCTGTAGTAGACAAACGTGATCCAAAATGATCACTGTTGAGATGAGAATCCATAAGAAATGTAGGATGTATAGACCAGACATTGACACAAAGCTCAAAAATAATTAGAAGATTGTAAACTTCTCTGTAATAATTCTGTGAATTCTATAAGGTTGAATTAACCTTCACAGAAAAGTGCTAAAACATATTGGTTTTCTATAAACCAAGCTTTCCAGGACAAAGTGTTTTTCTGGATAGGGCCATTCCTCTTAGACGATAGTTCCAAGTCATGACGTTGCCACTAAAGGACAGATGAGGATGAGGTAGCTCATCACTTGGTAAACATATTTTATCAAGATGCATTTATTTTGCTGCATTTGATTTGATTTTAAAATTTTAACTAACTTAATTCAAGCATATTTAAAAGTATGTGTTTCTCTGTATGAAGAGATTGGAACACAGAGAGGCAGGATTCTGCCCCTGGTTCAGTGACAAGAACAAAGGATTGTTATTCCAAATCAGGCACCTATTTTCAAGAAGGATTTCATTTTTGCCTTCATCCTTTTACTCTCTTACTCACTCATGAATAGTTTCTGGAATGTTCTACATTCTTGATACTGTTCCAGTCCCTGGATCATGGTACATCCTTGAGTCAAGCACTGATGGTAAGTGGCAGAGGTGTGAGGGCCAGGCAGTCATTGTCCTCTGTGTAGGCAGAGGTAGAGGGAGGACATGCTAAATGCTTTTAACAACAGGAATCAAGATGTGAGCCAAGACAGACAAGTGTGGGTGCAAGGGCTGCAGCACTTGGACATAGAATAGCCTGATAGAGGGCCTCAGAGGGTCAGTAAGCAGAGAAAAAGACAAAAAAATCAGAGAAGTCCAGGGGAGAGCCCTGAAGATGACAAGTAGGGATGCTTCTGGAGTAGAATTAAAGGCTACAGCACTAGTGTGTTGAAGAGGGGAAGAAGAGGTAGGGGATTCAGCACTGAGAGGAAAGCAGAAGAACCAACAGAGAGGAGAGACAGTGGATGGTTTCTAAAGTTCCCTTGCCTGCTTCTGTCCACTGAGCTCCCCTGATGCTGCTCTAATGCCGTTTCCAATTCATCTGGTCTTCTCTCTGAGAAGCTGGGTCCCTGCTTGCTTCCTTAGGTAGTGATCCCTTAGAGTGTGCCCACCCCTCTCCTGTAGCTGTGACAGATGCACAGCACACAGGAAACTAGAATATGTTAGGGGGCAGTAAACAGCGCAGTGACTAACTGTAAGTTATTGGTATCATTGGATTGTGTCCTTCACAGTGTTGGTGCCATCTTTGAAGAGATTTAGCACATGAGCATTCTTAAGCAGAGTTAGAACTAGCCCTGGAGAAGTAGGAGGTCTTGCAAAGGGTCAGGAGAGTGTGACTCATAGCCTGGAGCAGAGGTTTGAGTGAGTGGGAAGTGAAGGGGATGAGCTGGCCCCACAGTGCTCAGCTGCATGCTCAGCTCTGTGATGCCTAGAGTCCAGAATAGGTCCTGAGGCCATTTTTCATTTTTTCATGGTCCCTTTTTCATCTAGGAACTACCTTGGGTAAAAACTGCAATGAGTGAGTAGATGGTGGCTGTGGCCCTGATGCTTCTTTGCTGTGAGCTCCTGCTAGACCCCACCAGTGTCCCCATCCCAGGAGAATACATGCATTGAAGTCCAAGAAAGACATTCATCTACATGTTAGGAAGCTTCCCAATCCTGCTGGGGACAGTGACATCGCTATAGGCCTGCTGTCTTCTGCCCTATGTTCCTTGGCTCCTACTTCTCACATCTCTGTCCATCCACATCTTGATCTCTTCCTGTTCACCTCCCTTTCTTCCCCCCTCAGAGTCTGCTTCCAGTCTCCTGGCCATCTGCCCTTCTCTCTTTCTTCTTTCTCTTAGGTTTCCTTCTTGCCTTTCAACCTACTCCCTGCTTGTCTGTGCATCTGAATGTCTCCCTAATTGCCCTACCAGCCTTCAGCCTGCCTAGCTCTCTGCCTGCTTACCCTGCTTCTGTAGTTCGCCTCTGTGTGTGCTTAGTGCTACTATAATAAGTTAGCACAAACTGACTTGTTTTGAGAGGGTTGAATTTCTGGAATGGGTTTCACTGGGACACAATGAAGTCATAGATTTTTCTAATTTATGCTAATCTGGGTTATAATCTTTCAATGTTGTTACAGTGTGAGAGATAAGATTTCAGCATAAACTATACTTTAAATTTAAGTGTCTTTTCCTAAGTTAGTGGTGCACAGTTCAAAAGTCCTGTGATCATGGTCCAGGACAGTGAACTGCAGCTCCCAGTCATAGGGAGGGTGACGAATCAACATTTCAGTGTGCCTTGGTGAGCAGCTGTATTAAGTTTAATTAGCTCATTATTGCCTCATCTTCTCTTGGGTTTACTGAGGTCTAACCCCGCCAGAGGTTCAGGAGCCTCTCCATTGGCAGGGCCATGCTACTGACCTACTGGGTAGCTGGCAGACTTTTTTCTTTCAGTTTACTTGCAAAAATAAAACGTGTTTCCAGACAGAAAGTAGAATGGCCATTGTAAGTGGCTGAGGTAAAGGTGGATAGTTAGTGTTTAACAGCAGAGTTTCATTTAGGATGACAAGCACTTTCCTGGGATGCATGCTGATGTGGGTTGTCTAACAGTTCAAATGAATACCACTGGACTGTACACTTAAAATAAGATGACAAATTTTATATTATGTCTGTTTCAACACAAAAAAATAACCAGGGTCTTTTATGTTCTGCAACAAATTACCCTTTTTATATTAGAAGCCATTCTTGGGGTGTCTGAAATGTCAGAAATAATTTCACAATATTGATGTTTTCAATATACAGTATATCCGTGATTGCTAGTTATGTCTTCAGATGTCTCTGATTCAGTCATCATGTGACATCTCTATTGTAAGAACCTTTGTGATTACACTGTGCCCGTGGTGATAATAGAGGACAAACTCACCATTTCCCTAGGGGCTAGGACTTGGACACGGTGGGAAACCATTGCTTAGCCTAGCATAGCTCTTCTCAGACTGTCACCTAGTTCAATAAGGAAGAATTTTAAATATTTCCCAATTTATTTTTTTTTAAATTATAGCATTGAATGGGTCTCAGCATGTTAATTTCACACATAACACACATCAGCATTGTTTGCGTCCATCTGCCATTCATCTATGGTCTCCCTTTCTTTCCTCATGGCTCCTTTGTCAGTCCCTAATAGTACACTTTCTACATTGAAATTCATCTTCTTGTTAGTTTCCACATATGAAATTCAGCATACAATAAGATATTTACCCATCAGTGTCTAGCTTATTTTTCATAACCTCTTTAACTGTGTTGATTTTCCTGAAAAAGCAATTTATTCTTGCTTTAGTGTTGAAAATACTCCATGGTGTACACTCTATTTTCCCTGAAAATAAGACCTAACCTGATAATTAGCCATAATGTGATTCTTTTTTCAGGATGTTCATAAAATAAGCCCCATCCCCAAATAAGTTTCATTTAACTTTTCTAGCCAGATGGACACAATTAGTATGCCTATCACAACACATGAGATATATTGAATTATAAAATAATATTAATACCAAGTTAATATAAATAAGTATTGTTGATATTAATACTTTAATACATGATGATATAAATTATAATTAAATATTTATAGATACATAACTGGACAACTTTGTTTTTTTAATTAATTTTATTGAGAAACAAATAGTAATGAGACAGTTTCAAAACAGGTTAGTAGGACAGTTACAATAATTAATACACTGCATATTGTTGTCTTTGTAGTAGTCATTCGAAGACAAGATGCAGACATGATATCCTGTCAACGCAGTATTAGTACAAATCTTTCTTCTCATTGAATTAAGAAAAGTAGAGGTAAACGTCTATGTAAACTATGAACTCAAGACTTATTGCTGAATGACCAGAGTACAGACATACTGCACAAATAATGTG
>PVKA01022478.1:0-37057 GCA_004027165.1 Ctenomys sociabilis | reverse complement strand
TGCAGAAACAAAAGAAAGTAGTGGCAGCTTGGGGTAGTTACATGAAGAATCTGAAGCACTACACACATCATTTACAGTTTCTCAAATTACTCTGAAGAATTCTGCATAATTTCATTATATGTAATTGAGACAAATAAAAAGACAATACTTATGCTTGGATTTAAGAACACTTTGAAGTGTGCTGTTTATTGAGTGGCTACACCAGGAGTGGTGGTCATTGTGTGAGTGACCTGCCTGCTTGACAGGGCTGCAGCCACATACCTTGGGTGGGCACACCCACCTGGCTCTGAGGGGCTAGCCAGGAATGGACAGTGGTCAGACCATGTCCAGGTGAAGGCCATGGGATGGCGGAGAAAAAAGACAGAGCTGGGGACACAAACGTGTGACAACACTTCTTGAAGGTTAGTTTTTGGTCTATGAACAGGAAAGGAAGGCTCAGACTTAAATAAATACATTTATTATGAGTAATGGCCTTTATTGAGCAATGTCCACCAAGTCTGCTTCAAGTGGGTTTTCCCCTTGAGCAGCAGCAAGCATCTCTCCCTGGGCTAAATGCAGAGCTATGCCAGGATTCCAGCCGAGGTCTTTCCTCTGTTAGGAAGGGAAGTAGGAAATGCATCTCTGTTCTTAATGGAGAGGACAATGCCTTTTCTTTGACAGAAAACAGCGGCTTAACTATTTGAGACAAGATTGGTCCTCCAGTTAGCTTTTTTAGTTGATTTTGTCCTGGAATATATACAAGTTATTGGTGGCAGCTACAGCAATAATGTTCTCCACGGGGTGCCAGGCTGTGTGAAGGATCTTCTTGTTGAAGTCTAGACTGTCCACACTAATCTCATCTTTCTTTCTTTTACCACCTGTACATACTTTCCGGGGTTTTAAGTTGGCTCGGGGTTTGCTGTTCTCTCTTGAAGCTTCCAGTGTAACATCCCGCCGAGTGTTTCTATCAAACATTCTAAAGAAGTTGTTGTAGGACCCCGTCATGATAGCACTGTCTGAACCATTCCAACAGCACTCGAACTTGTCAAAGATGCAGTCATTCTCATATAGGGAACAGAGCTTGCTTTGCAGGTACTCATGCACCTGGTGAGTCTCCATAGGCCTGTTCTCCATGTTGAGGTCCCAAACCTTCACCGACAGGTAGTCCCTGGTCATCATGTATCGACCACTATGGCTGAATTTGACATCAGAGATGGATGAAATTATTTCTGAGAAAAAGGATCTACTGCTGGGATCTTCAGGCTCTTCAAAAATCTTAGAGTGTCTGTCACACAGGGCAGAGGAACACATGTCACATAGCCGGATGGTCCCTTTGCTCCTGCTATAGACAAACACATTGCACTGGTGTGGGTGGAATTCGGCAGCGGTGATGACTTCTGTCAGCTCCTCCATGTTAGCAGGCTTGATGTCCACAATGTCTGGAGCACAGTGTTAAGGCAGAGCTTGGTGACTAGGTTAGCTTCACCCAACCGAGTGAGTGAGATGGAGGAACCATGGAGTTTAAGAGACCAGACGTTAAGGTGGCTGACCAAACACACTGTATTCCAAAGGATCACATCTCTTGGCAGGGAAAGATGCAGAAATCAGATCACAGGAGGTACCTGATAGATGGTTGATCCAGACATAAACCCTGCTTGTTTTTTTTTTTTTACCATGCAGGGTTATGAACTCTTAGCAGCAAGGCAGTATATACTGAAGGATATATGCAAGAAAGGTAACTGAGGGCTACCTATGCAAAATCTCATACACAAATAATTAAAAAAACAAGAATACTACAAAAAAAATTCAAAAGATATTTCTCTCCTAATTATCAGACATTAGAGAACAGCTTGTTTTGAGTCATAAGAATAGTGTCAACATAAATTATCAGTCAATCAGAATAATAAGAGAAAAATAGGCAATATACCTTCCAACTGAGAAAACCAACAAACTAAATCCATAGTTTAAATCACTAGACACCAGGTAATAATGACCTAGACTACAGAACCTCATAGTTGCTCAGTGTCAGGCTGATGAGTTTGCAGGTCTGGCAGGAAAGCGGGTGCTGACAGAGTTAAAGCTTCTATCTGTGATTTCTAAACGCCATAGGTTAATTCTCAGGTCATCTGCAGAAAGATATGTTTCATGATCACTATTTACTGAAATGGAATTTATA
This sequence comes from Ctenomys sociabilis, assembly GCA_004027165.1. NCBI lineage: Eukaryota > Metazoa > Chordata > Mammalia > Rodentia > Ctenomyidae > Ctenomys > Ctenomys sociabilis. Next base: position 34,902 of record PVKA01022478.1, on the reverse strand, counting down.
TGATACGTGTGAGCATTTGCAAAAATTCGCCGTGGACTTGCTTCTACCATAAGGTCCATGGGCTTCAATATAGGAACCCGTAGTGCTGTAATTCTAAAAGGATCTCGAAGTCGTCCATCTTCATCTTTCAAATTATAACCTTCTGCTCTTTTATCCCGTTCACTTATTTTCCATAATTTAATAGTTTTATCATTTGTAGAGAGCAGAAAATGAGCAGCATTCTGTTGTGGCAACCACCTAATTTTATTAATTTTCTCTTCCTTTTCTAGACTTTTCAAATAGTCAAACTCTGGTTCGTGACTTTGAAAGGTACTGTAAACATTATATTCTCCCCTAGAATGAGGACGGCTTTTATTCTCTTGTTCCCGTTGAAAAAATAACAACTCTGCCACCCTTGTCTCCTGTTGCAAGATCTCCAGAGTAATTAAATTCAACAGTTGAAATGATGTCAGCTTCCGCCACGTCTTCGTCGACGGCGCCCTTCACCTGTGAGAAGCACCACTGGAAATCATTGCCGCCCGCCGGGCAGCCGCCTCCTCCGGCTCCTGCCATGGCAGCAGCGCTGGACCGGGCCTGCCCAGCCGAGCTCGCCCGACCGGAGGCGCCCCGCCGAGCGCTCAGCTCCGGCTGCAGCCGCCGCAGCCGCCGCCGCTGCGGCCGAGGAGGGATTTTTTTTTTCCGTTTTCAAAATGGCCCAGACAGATATTTTAGAAAGAGACAAAGATGACCACAACTTCAAAAATAACAGCAGAAGAAAACTACCAAGCAGAGAAAGCAATTAAACAAGGGGGAAAAGTAGGGATTCTACACTAGGGAAACAACATGACCCAGATAAGCCAGTACATATCAGATATAGCCATGAATGTAAATGGCCTCAACCTACCAATCAAAAGTAGCAGACTGGTAGAATTTCAACACTATACTACATAAAAGAATCACATTTAGCAAAAAGAAATTACTAGACTGAAAATCAAAGTATGGAAAGCAATACTGCATGTGACAAGAACCCAGAAAAAAAAAATAAAAATTCAGTGGTAGCTATTTTGTTTTCTGACAATGTCAACCTCAAATCAGGCATGAGTAGAAGAGATGAAAAGGGCCACTACATATTTATTAGGGGAAAACTGCAAGTGAAAAGGATAACAATCATAAATATATAATCACCCAGTGTTGGAGCACCCATGTATATAAAACAATTTTAATAGACATAAGAAATCAAATGACCAATAGCATAATTGTTCTGGGGGAATTTAATACCCCCAACAAGAGATAAATTAGCTGTGCAAAAAATCAGTGAAGAACAGAAATAACAAACTTGTGAAGAAATTGACTTATATCTTTACAGTATTCCACCAAAAGAGTCAGAATACATATTCTTTGAAGCTGCACACAGGGATGTTTTCTAAAATAGACCATATGCCAGCATGGAGAACATGTTTAAGTAAATGCAATTAAATCAAAATAATCCCATGTGTGTTATCTAGCCATAGCACAATGAAGCTAGAAATTATTGCCAAAAGAAACAAACAAAAGTTTTTAAAACATAAAAAATAAATAATGCCCTCCTGAACAATCAATGAGTCAAAGATAAAATTAAAGTAGAAATTAAGCAATATTTAAAATGAAACAAAAATGCAGATATAGGTTACTAGAACCAGTGGAATACAATTAAAGCTGTCTTAAGTGGGAAATTTATGGCAATAAATTCTCACATCAGGAAGAAAGAATAAATGTGAATAATCAATCTTGTAATGCACTTCAAATCCTAGAAGAAGAACAAGAGGTTAGGGATACAGCTCAGTAGAATAAGTGCTTCCCTGGCAAGCACAAGGACCTAAGTTCAATCCCTAATTCCACCAAAAAAAAAAAAAAAAAAAAAAAAAAAAAAAAAAAAAAAAAAAAAAAAAAAAAAAAAAAAGAAAAGAAAAGAAATAAGAGCAGAGCAGCCCGAGAGATGGGCCTGAGACATGGGGCTGACTTTGACATCTTCCTCAATCCCGCCACGCCTGCCCAGCCGAGAGACAGGCCTGAGACAATAGCTGACTCCAGTGGCCTCCTGGATCCCGCCCAAGTCCTCCCAGTGAGTGGGAATTCACATGACTCACCAGGCTTCCCAGATCAGTGAGTGTGTGGTAGTCTGAGGGAGAGCCTTTGGTTTCTGCCCGCTCCCTACCCGGATTCCCCAAGCCCTCCAAGCCAGTGACCGGCCTGAAACCTCAGGACCCACTCACTAGCACCTCCCCAGATCCCCTTCCCTAAAGCCCGCTGAGCGAGTGGAAATTTCCCTGACTCCCTGGGCATCAAAATTCAGTAAGTGTAGAGCTCCAGGCCTGCTGTGGTGGAGAGAAATTTCCCAGTGATCCCCTGTCCCATCCCATGACCTAAGAGCCAGCGCAGTTCCGCCTGTGAATGAGGGCTCCAGGCCGGCCGCACCTAAGGGACCTTTCCCAGCCTTCTGTGATTCTGGCCCATGGTCGCAGACCCAGCACAGGTTCACTGACCCAGCATAGCCTACCCAGTGAATAAGAACATCCAATATCTTTTTGGGAGCCCAGCAGACCCACCAAAGCCCAGGCCCACACACCTAGAGAGCAACCTGCCTGGGACATGAGGGCTGACTCTGGCAACTTTCCAGATCCTCACCACAAAGCCAGCCAAGATGGTGGGAATTTTCACTCCATGCTCTGCATCCCAGTTTGGTTCATGCTAGCCTGACCAGGGAACTAACAGAGGGGAACCACAGGAGCTCCAGCAAAAAGGAACTGAACATATCAGCTAAATCCAGGACAGGCATAGGTGCATAATCTCAAACTTAATATACTGGCACCCGGATCTCATTACATGCTAAGGTTATAGCTGCACCAAGCTCTACACCGAAGGTCAGAGGTCAGGGCTATACAAAATGACAGAGACAAGGGGAAAAATGCAATCCCAGACATCGAGTCCACGAGTAAGTGCAGAGAACACTAGCTCAGCTGAAATATTAACAGATACAGCAATGAAGGAACAACAGCAGAAAGGTATAGAGGAAATCAGATGAGAATTAATTCCACAAATAAAAAGTAAATATCTGAATACATAGTATCTGAAATAAAGAATAAAATCCAGAAACATCGAGTGGAAAAATAATGTTCACTCAGAACTAGTGCAGAGAGCACTAATCCAGCAGAAACGTATGAATTAACAGCATCTGAAGCAAAGAAACAACAGCAGAAAGGTCATGAGGAACTCAAAGCAGAAATAATTTCTGAAATCGAAAAAGAAATCTTTGAAAAAATATAATGCTTTGAAATCATAGCATCTGAAATACAGAAACAAGTCCAGAAATATACAGAGAACCCCCAATTTGGAAGAAACACTTCAGAAAAAGAATATCTACTTATAAAGAAGACATGGATAAAGAAAATTGAGGAGATCAGAAATATGATGGATTACTTGAATGAGCAATACAGAAAATAAATAGAATGCATGAAATAGAGTCAAAGAGATGTAGAAGAACTAAAAATATCAATCACAAGTCCTCAAAACTGTTTGAGTGAAAGCAAAGACAGAGTTTCAGATCTTAAAGGCACCAGTGCAGCAGGTGAAAAGATGAGAAATGATCTCTTAAAAACAATGAGAATGCAGGAAAAAATAATCCATCACCTGCAAGATGATGCCAGGATGAAAAATGTGAGAATAACTGGTATCAATGAGAATGAAGGAGTCAATACAAATGACATAAAAAGAATTTGAGAAGTAATCACAGAAAACTTCCCAAATATGAGGAAACAATCCAACATTCAGGTAAAGGAAGCATACAGAACACCAAATAACTTCAACCTAAGTAAAAACACAATGAGCCATACAATAGTCAGCATCCCAGAAATCCAACACAAAAATAATATACTGAACGCTGCTAGAAAGAAGAAGCATATCGCATTCAAAGGATAACCCATCAGAATTACAGCCAACTTCTCTACACAAACCACAAAGGCAAGGAGAGAATGGAGCAGATTTCTTCAAGACCTGCATGAAAACAAATTCCAGCTCCAACTATTATACCCTGCAAAACTCTCTTTCAAGTTTGATGGAGAAGTGAAGTACTTCCACGACAAAGAACAACTAAAGAATTTCATCGCATCCCATAAATTCCTGTAAATTGTGCTTGAATTTTCATTGAATTGTAGAATTTCTTCTTTAATTTCTTCTGTGACCCATTGATTGCTGAGGGGATTGAAGCCATCCCTTCACAGGCTACAGAAAGTGGTTCTAGAGAGAGAGACAAATTGACTAGAACTCCATGAACAAGAACAGAAGGAACCCACTAAACAGGAAAGACAATTAAACACAGGATACAAAGGAGTAAACAACAACAGGTAAATATCATGGCAAATATAAGTCAACACATTTCAATTATAACCATCAATGTAAACAGACTCAGTTCAACAATTAAGAGAAATAGACTGGCACAGTGGATTAGGAAAAAAATCCAACAATATGCTGTATACAAGAAACACAATTAACTCAAAAGGACATTCATAGGCTTAAAGTCAAAGGATGGAAAACAATACTACATGCCCCAGCACCTCAGAAAAAAGCAGAACTACCAATTCTGTTCTCAGACAGTCAGAACTTCAAACCAAGAAGGATCAAACAAGACAAAGAAGGCTGCTATATATTGGTCAGGGGAAAAATTCAAGAGCAAGGGGTAACACTCATAAATATCTATGCACCAAACACAGAAGGACCTAACTATATAAGACAATTCTTAATGGACATGAAAAACTTAGTATCTAAGACCACAATCTTAACAGGAGACATTAACACCCTCTTATCTCAAAATAATAGATCAACCAGACAAAAAAATTTACAGCAAAGTAGCAGAACTGAAAAAGAGTTTGAAACAAATGGACCTGGTGGACATATACAGAGTGTTCCACCAACCCACAGCTGAATACACAGCAGCACATGAGCCATTTTCTAAAATACACCACATACTAGTCCATAGGTCATACGTAAGTAAATGCAAGAAAATAGAAATTATCACATGCATATTATCTCACTACAGTTCAATGAAAATGGAAGTGAATCACAAAAGACACCAGAAAAACCCACAAAATTAACGGAAACTAAACTACACCCTACTAAGCAATCAATGGGTCACAGAAGAAATTAAACAAGAAATTCAACAATCTCTACAATTCAATGAAAATGCAAGCACAACTTACAGGAATTTATGGGATGCAATGAGAGCAGCTCTTAGAGGAAAAATCATAGCTATGAACTCACACATTAGGAAAACAGAATGGGAACAAATTAGCACCCTAATGTTGCACCTCCAACAACTAGAAAAAGAACAAACAAAACCCAGAGCACAGAGACGGGAAGAAATCATAAAGATTAGAGCAAAAATTACTTCAATTGTGATGAAGAAAGCAGTTCAAGGAATTAATGAATCAAAAAACTGGTTCTTTGAAAGACTAAATAAAATCAATAAGCCCCCAGCCAACCTCATCAAAAAGAGGAAAGATAGAAGTCAAATACAAGTAATAAGAAATGAAAAAGGTGAAATCACCACAGACCCACTGGAAATTCAGAAGATTATCAATAGCTACTTCAAGAATCTTTACGTTCACAGATTAGAAGACACAGAAGAAATGGTCCGCTCCCTCGAAAGGTACAAATTGCCAAAACTGAATCAAGAAGATATATCAACTCTCAATAAGCCAGTAACAGCCAATGAAATATGAAACATAATAAAAAGCCTACCGACAAAGAAAAGTCCAGGCCCTGATGGATTCACAGCTGAATTATACAAGAAATTTACAGAAGATATAATCCCCACACTCCACAAATTCTTCAATGAAATTGAAAAGGAAGCAGTCCTCCCAAAATCATTTCTGGAGGCAAGTATACTACTGATTCCAAAATGAGGGAAAGACACAACCAAAAAGGAGAACTCCAGGCCAATCTCCCTCATGAACATAAATGCAAAAAACCTCAATAAAATCCTAGCAAATAGAATACAGCAAATCGTCAAGAAGATCATACACCATGACCAGGTAAGATTCATCCCAGGGATGGAAGGGTATTTCAATATTCAATAATCTATAAATGTAATACACTTTAATAGACTGAAATTTAAAAAACACATGATAATCTTAATTGATGCAGAGAAAGCTTTTGACAAAGTCCAATACTCATTTATCTTCAAGGTCCTACAGAAATTGGAATAGATGGACGCCACCTTAACTTGATAAAAGCCATCTATGACAACCCAAAAGCTAATATAATCATAAATGGGGAAAAACAGAAATATTTTACTCTTAAATCAGGTACAAGACAAGATGTCCCCTATCACCACTCCAATTCAATATTGTCTTGGAATTGTTACCAACAGCCATTAGAAAAGAGGGAGAAATAAAGGGAATAAGAATAGGTAAAGAAGAAGTTAAATTATCACTATTTGCAGATGGCATGATACTTTACTTGGAAGACCCCCAAAATTCCACCAAAACCTACTAGAACTGATACAGAAATTCAGTAGCATAGCAGGATATAAAATCAATACTCAAAAGTCAATAGTATTCCTCTACACAGATAACAAGCACACTGAAAGTGTGCTTTTACAATAGCAGCCCTGGAAATAAAATACCTTGGAGTTCACTTAACCAAAGAAGTCAAAGATATTTTCACGGAAAATTACAACACCTTCAGAAAAGTGATTATAGAGGATTTCAGAAAATGGAAAGATATTCCCTGCTCCTGGATAGGAAGAACCATCATCGTGAAGATGGCCATATTCCCAAAATTGCTGTACAGATTTAATGCAGTCCCTATCGAACTGCCACCAACATACCTCCCAGACCTAGAGGAATCATTCCTAAAATTTATTTGGAACCACATACGACCTAGAATAGCAAAGGCAATCTTGGCCAATAAAGACAAGGCAGGAGGCATCACAATTCCTGACTTGAAAGGATACTGAAAATCCACTGTGATATAATCAACTTGGTATTGGCAACAAAATAGACCTGACAATCATGGAATAGATTAGAAGTCACAGAGGCATCTATAATCACACTCAGCCATCTATCTTCAACAAAGGGGCTAAACAAGCTCACTGCAAGAAAGATAGCCTCTTTAACAAATGGTGCTGGAAAACCTGGCTTTCTACATGACGAAAACTAAAACTTGATGCAGCTCTATCACCATGCACTAAGTTAAAGTCACAATGGATTAAAGATCTAAACATTATAAGAGAAACAGCCAATCTCCTGGAAGAGAATCTAGGAAGAACTCTTGAAGACATAGGGGTAGGTAAAGAGTTCATGAACAAACATATATTCACACGGGAAACACTTGAAAGAATCAACAAGTGGGAACAACTCTTCTGAGGAGTTTCTGCACATCAAAAGAAATTGTGAACAGAGTGAATAGGCAATCCACAAATTTTGAAAAAACTCTAATTAATAAGCAATCAGGGCTGGGGAGATGGCTCAGTGGGATAAGTGCTTCCCTGGCAAGCACAATGGTCTGAGTTCAATCCCCGGTTCCGCAAAAAAAAAAAAAAAAAAAAAAAAAAAAAAAAAAAAAAAAAAAAAAAAAAAAAAAAAAAAAAAAAAAAAAAAAAAAAAAAAAAAAAAAAAAGTAAGGCAATAAGCAATCAGATAAAGGTCTGCTGTCTAATATATATAAAGAAATAAGATATAACAGGGCCCTCAAACTTAAAGACCCAATTCAGAAATGGGCATCTGAGATGAATACACACTTCTCAGAGGATGAAATTGAAGTAGTGAATAAATATATAAAAATATGGTTCTCATCGCTAGCCACTCATGAAATGCAAATTAAAAACAACACTGAGAAACCATCTCACTCCAGAAAGAATGGCTATCACAAGGAATCAACCAGCAACAAATGTTGGAGAGGTTGTGGCGAAAATGGAACACTTCTTCACTTCTGGTGGGAATGTAGACTGGTACAACCATTGTGGAGGTCAGTGTGGAGACTCCTCAAAAGAGTAGGACTAGAAATCCCATTCAAGCCAGCTATCCCCCTACTGGGAATTTTCCCAAAGGATCTAGATACATTGTATCATAAAGATATATGTGTACCTATATTTATAGCAGCACAATGTGTGATAGCAAAATCTTGTAAAGAACCAAGATGTCCATCACATGAGGAATGGTTGAAAAAGATGTGGTACTTCTATATAATGGAATATTACTCAGCTATTAAGAATGATAAGCTTGAAGCATTTATATTGAAGTGGATGCCACTTGAACATATACTCATAAGTGAAATAAACAAGACACACATGTGCAAATATTGTATAGTCTCCCGAGTATAAGAAGTGAAAAGAAGAAATAGAAATAGAAATGTACAACAACTAAAAAGAATTGAGTCAGATAGTTAGGGCAAACTGAACGGCATGAGCTGCAGGGTACTAATCAGCTTTTCTTCTGGATGCTTAACAACCTCAGTTCACAGGTCAAAATTGGAGAAATAGTAAAGCCACAACGCCAGCCAACATTTTGTCCCTAGCCTCTTAATGTCAGTGAAGATTCAGGACATAGGTGAACCTGTAGTGTAACATCATGAAACTCAGTTGTGCCCCAAATTTTCTGAACAAGGAGATTATGGAGCCACAGAGGAAAGAGATTGAAGTTCTATAATTTACCTAGGGAGAGTCATATGGAGGGAAAACTTTCTCTCAGGCTCTCCCAGAGAGCAAACCTGTCAAACATTGGCCGTGACTTATCCACTTGGATGACACCAACAAAGATCTACAGAATAAGCTACAGGATTACAAGATAAACCCTTGGGAGTCTTCACTGTCCTCAGAAATAAAAACTACATGCTTTGTTATATAGGTCTTGCTTTATCTACTTCTTAATCATCCAACAGAAAAGTATAAAAATGAGGTACACAACGTGGGGCCATAAGAATAAGTTGAGCTGTAAATGGCTACAGTCAACAACTTCTTCAGATAACTCACTATTGTTGTGGAATGCTGGACTGTTGGCTTGTGCTGCCGAGTTCAGGCACCTAAACTGGTTGAATGACAATGGACTGCCCAACTTTGGTGCAGACAAAGGAAGGGGTATAGAAAGGAAGAATCATGATGTGTGTGTATGGACAGTACAGTTGGGATAGATAACGCTGTGCTTCTGCATAATTCTATGAGAGGGAAGATTTGCACTAATGGTGGTTGGATAGGATATTATATCGGATTCTAGTACTATGGACAACCACTAGGAAAATAGCAAAGTAGAAAGTATTAATTATTGAATTTTTGATATAATTCAGGTATAAATCTAAGATACGCAAACAGCTACACTCTCTTAATTTACTGATAAGACACATATGTTATAATAATGTCTGCAAGTATTAATATCATGTATGCACCTTGTATGATACCAAAACATTATGAAAACAGTTTACAATGTATTAATTTATCAAATCCATCTTGTCAAGTTATCTTAAAACTGTGTCATTGATATTTGTACTTTAATAAAACAAAAAATAAAAAAAAGAAACATCAGCAGATTTTTGAAACTAGGAGTTGTTTGGTGGAATTCTCACTCTGACTAACTATGTATGCTGATACCTGTGAACCAAGCAACTACACTGAATTTAGCAATGTGTAATACATGGGTCACATTTGGAATGCCTGTCTTTCTGGTCTTCTAAATACATACTTCTTGTCATTACATACCGAGTATTACTACACTGCCTTTCAAATAGTTTTTTAAGTGTAATAAATGAGAAATACGCACAGAAAAAAATGTCACCGGACAGTCGTGCTACAATGCTGTATATGGATAGTTTTCTAGGTTTCTATGCAAATGTATGCAAGTGTTCATTCCTGTTTTTTAATTCTTTTTCTTTATTCGTCTTGTATAAGGACTTAAAGTTTAATATCTCAATACTTAATTGAAAGTATCTGTTCTGTTTTGTGCCTACGATGTCTGATATTTAGACTAATAGTGTACGTAAACTGTACTGCCTAGGTTGCAGGGCAATAACAAGCTTGTCTTCTGGATGATTAACAACCTGAGTTTGCAGATCAAAGTTTGGAGAATAGGAAGGGCTGCAAGCTAGGCCAGCATTTTGGACCTAGGCTTTCGAGGTTGGTGAATACTCAGGACATCAGAGAACCTGTGCTGTAGCGTCTTGTAACTCAGTAGTGCCCCAGATTTTCTGATCAAGGAGATTATAGGGCCACAGGTGAATGTGATTGGTGATCTATAGTGTTCCTAAGGAGACTCACATGGAGAGAGGACTTTCTCTCAAGCTTTCACAGAGAGCAAATTGGTCAGGCAATGGCCATGACTCACCCACATGGCTGACATTGACAAAGAATCTATAGGGTGCTGTTTGGGGTTGCAGGATAAATCCTGAGTGTAATTGACTGACCTTATAAGATACAAAAGTTACATTTCTTGTAATATTGGTCCTGCTATATCTTGATCTTGACCATTTTGCAGCAAAGTATAAAAAGGAGATATATGAAGGAAAGCCATATTAGTATCTGAGCTGTTTAAGCCTCAAGTCAACACCTTCTGTGGATGACCTACTGGTATTGTGGACTGCTGTATGGTGTTGGATTGTTTTTTTCTGAATTCGTGCACCTATAGTATTTAGAGGTCAAAGGAATACCCATCTCTGACAGGACTAAACAAAAAAAGGGGATACAAAAAAGGACCATTCTGTATCTGTATATATAGCATAGTTTGGATAGATATACACCTACATTCAATAACCACCAAGAAGATGACAATGTACAAAGTATTTTTGAAACTGTATTATTAATCAGGTTTGAAGTTGTCTTATTGCTATTTATTTCTCAATAAAAGAAGTAAGAGGAACTAATAATTTGCAGAGCTACAAATTATCCATTGTGAATGTGATCGTTGTGCACATCTCAACTGAACAAATAAAATTAATAAAAAGTAAATCAGAAGAAAAACAAAACCTTAGCCAACCTTATTTAAAAAAGAACGAAAAATTCAAATTAATTCAATAAGTAATAAAAAGCATGAATTTACTATAGACCCTGTAGAAATTCAGAAGCTCATCAATACCTATTTCCAAAATCTTTACTCTCACTAAATGGAAAATCAGAAGAAATGGAGAGATTGCTACATACATATGAAATACCAAAGATGAATAAAGAATATATAAAAGTTTCTGAATAATCCAATATCAGACCCTGGATTATATTTAAAATGTAATCAAATCTTACCATCAAAGAAAAGTCCAGTTCCTCATGGATTCAAGTTGAATTGTGCAAGAAATTAGGGACTATCTAATGCCAATTTTACTCATACTCTTCAATGACATTGAAAAGGAAGCAATTTTTCCAAGCTCATGTTTGGAAACAAGTATTATTCTGAGACTAAACCCAGAGAAAGACCTAAAAAAAGAGAACTGTAGGCAATCTCCCTAATGAATATAGATTTTAAAATGTTCAGTAAAATACTAGCAAAGAGAATGAAGTAAATCATCAAGAAGATTATGCATCACGACCAAGTGGGATTCATCCCAGGGATGCAGGAATGGTTTAATACATGGAAATCTATAAATGTAATATACCACACCAACAGAGTCTAAGACAAAAACTACATGATCATATGAATAGATGCAGAATATAGTTTTTGATACCGACTGACACTCAGTCATGCTAAAAACCTCTATAGAAAATCAGAGTAGGGGCCAGGGGGGTGGCTCAGTGGAATAAGTGCTTCCCTAGCAAGTGCAAGAGCCTGAGTTCAATCCCCTGTCCCACCAAAAAGAAAAAAAAAAAGAAAATCAGAATAGATGTTCTTTACCTGGACCTGAAAAATGTCATCTAAGACAAACGAATACCAACATCACACTAAATGGACAAAAATTGACTTTTAAGCGAAAAGAGAAGGATGCCCACTATCATGACGCCTGTTCAGTGTAGTTCTGGATACATTATCCAGAGCAATCAGACAAGAAAAAGAAATAAAAAGAATAATGATTAGAAAGGAAGAAGTGCAATTATCATTATTTGCAGATGACATGATACTTTATATAGAACACCACAAAAACTCCACCAAGAGACTTGTAGATTTAATATCCAAATTTGTTAGTATAGCAGAATACAAAGTCAACACTCAAAGAACAATACCATTTGTATACACAAACAATGAACACACCGAGAGAGAAATGGAAATGGCATGATTCACAATAACACTTAAAAAATGAAATACTTAGAAATCAGTCTCACAAAGAAAGTAAAAGATTTATGAAGTAAAAATTAAAGTACTCTGAAAAAAGACTCAAAGCTATGAGAAAATGGAAAGATTCCTTGCTCCCAGATAGGAAGAACTAACATTATGAAAACGTCTGTACTCTCAGGATTATTATAGAGATCCAATGCAATGCTGATTAAAATAAATTAGTGCAGCACATGGACTGAGAATAAACATTTCTTTGTTTTTCTTTTTTTGAAGGAAGGAAAGGTTTATTTAGCTCACAGTTATTGCAGGTTTCAGTCCATACTCAGCTGGCTCCAATGCAGACTGGCACATGGCAGAGAGCATCAGTTCATGGCAGCAGAACAACAACAGTGCAACAGATAGAAAGTCTGTACCTCTTGTATTACATTCAGACTGTCCACCCCAGGGTGGGTGTAGCACTCACACCCATAATCTCAGTAATACTAAAACCCATAATCCCAGTGGACCATGAATTAATCTCAAACTGTAGAAGTCCCCATCCCATGACTGCTTTGGGGGAACAACTAGACACAAATCATAGCGTTTCACCCCTTGACTCCCAAAGACTCATACACATTCCCTTATGCAAAAGCCAGAGAATAAACATTTCTAAAAGTCATGTGAAACCAGAAGTGACTTAGAACAGTAAAAGCAATGCTGTGCAAGAAAAGAAAGACTAGAACCATCCCAATCTTATAATTGAAGTTATACTATGAAGCTACTGTGATGAAATCAGCATGGTACTGCCAAAAAAAAAAAAAAAAAAAAAAAAAAACCCAGACTTGATGGTAAGTGAAACAGATTAGAAGATGCAGAAACAACTTCAAACACACACAGCCACTTTACCTTTTTTTTTTTTTTAACCTTATCTTTAAAAAGGGGCCAGACACATTCCTTGGAAGCAAAAAGTGGCTTTCCACATACAGAAGGGTTAAAATAAAGCAATGCCAATCGCCATGCACTAAACTAAGGTCAAAAATTAATCAAAGATTTCAATACTGAAATTGAAACACTGGATCTCCTGGAGAAAATAGGTAGAAATTAAGGACCTAAGGATAGGAAGAGAGTTCAGGAACAAAAGTCAAATTGCACAAGAAACTTCAAACAATCAACCAATTGATCTACCTTTTTCAAAAGTTTCTATGTATCAAAAGAAAGCACCAACAGAATAAAAAGAAATCCCACAAACTGGGAAAAATTATAGCTGACTATCCTTTAGAAAAAGGATTCCTATCTACAACACATAAAGTATTAAATGAAATCAATCTTCTAAAATTCAAAGACCCCATCGAAAAATGGGTTCTGAGATAAATATACAGTTCACAAATGAAGAGAAACAAATGGCAAACAAATACATGAAAAAGATGTTCAACATTATTGGTCATTCAAAAGATACAAATTAAAACAGCACTGAGATGCCATGTTATAACAGAAAGAATGGCTTTCAGCAAGATCTCAACCAGTAACAAATGCTGGAGAGGCTGTGGGTACAAAGGAGCACTTCTCCACTGTGGGTGAGAGGGTAGGCTGGTAAGACCACTGTGGAAATCAGTGTGGAGATTCCTAAAAAAAAGCTAGAACTGCAGGTCCCTTTCCAGGCAGCCACTCCCCTCTTAGGTATTTTTCCAAAAGAACTGAAATCATCATATCACAGCGAAATGTATGCACTCATGTTTGCAGCAGCACAGTCTGTCATAGCTAAATCTTGGAAACAACCCTATTGCCCACGAAATGAAGAATGGATAAGAAAAATACATGGTACTTTTACACAATGGAGTGATACTCAGTTATGAAAATAATAAATTTGAGGCTTTTGCAGATAAATGAATGCAACAGAGCTGATATTGGTAAGTGAAATAATTCAGAACCACATATGCAGGCATTGTTTTATCTCACTAGTGTGAGAACCTGAAAGAGTAATGCAATCTGAGAGGTACCATGGATATTGAGATAGAAAGAATTTGTTGAATGGAAAGGAAAAACTGCAATGAAGAAGAGGAGAACAGAAATAAGGAAAAAGACATATTTACAAATACAGAATAATTTTAGTAATTCTACTAATGACTTCTGCTGATCTTTTGAAAAGGGCAGTTAATGGCTTACTTTTTTGATTTTAATTTCTTATCACTTTTTTATTGTTGCTTTTTTGTTTTTAAATCAATTTTGCACTCTTTTATCTGTTAACCTAAACAAATAAAGAACATTATGCAATGCTGCAATCACTGTTGAATTCCTACTACTCTGTTCAGTGAAAGTATGTATCATTTCTAGTGCTCTTTTTTATTACTATTTTGTATTCTTTTAAAAATAAAAAATTAAAATAAAGATAGCCAGAATACTGATGCAATTTCAATTAAAAAAATTCTTATATGTGTACTTTGTAATAGCACTAGTGGATTATTTAAAATTATTAATGAATGTCCCTTATCTAAGTAAAACTTGAATACAATAAAATTTATCATTTACAATATTTGAAATTATATTCTGTGAAAAGCAATTATTTATACATAAAAATGAACAGCAAGTCACAAAATATACTTGCAAATTTTATTTTATCATTTTTAGTTAAAACATTTACGTAAACATCATATATACGTCAGGAGCATTTAAAACATAAATTTGTCAGTATATTAGTGAAATATCAAAGTTAAATATAAAAATTTTGCTACAAATACGAATCCATGCTAACTGATGGATCACCTAAAGGATGTATTTGTAACTATGAAGAAATACCCACAAGATAGAAAGGCAGGTAATATGCATTAATATTTAATAAGACATTAAATTATCCATGTGTGATTTATGAAGGGATCCTTGTAGTACATTGCCACAGCACTGACCTCTAATAAATCATTCTTCCATGAGTTAATATACAATGTAAGCCCATCCCTGTTTGAGGTTGGGTTATACTCTGTGATTGGATTTAAGGAAAGAGATAGCTGGTTTGTATGACACAGCAGAGAACTGGCAAATATTTGTGCTTCACAGCTCGACTTACTTCTTTTACCTGGGATACTCACAGTCAACAAAGAATACATGGCACTATCATAGGTACGTGGGTTCATTGGTGTTTTATGACACCGGTTTGTTACCCAGAAAGAGAAAAAAGAATACAGAAATTCATACTTGTGAAAAGATTGCTTTCAGTATTGTTTTTTCTAAAAGTAGCTTAGTAGAGCTTGGGCGATGCATAAGGAAAGTGCTAGCATGCTTAAAAAATTACCTGAAAAATGAAAAATGGTAAGCAAATTACTAGCAAAAGCTAGAATAAAATTGTTGTTACTGTGTTCTTAAAATTGACCACTTGTCTTATGCAGTAATGAACAGAGCAAAACTGCTGTAGGTTTTAGCAACTTGAATGATACAGAACATAAAAAATCAGTTTAGAGATCTGGTGAAGAAAATTTCCAAGAATGCAACTGTCAGTTTGTTCATTTTACCTGCCATAGCTAAAATATTGCAGCAGAGTGAGTGAGCTAGGAAAAGAAATTGACAGTGTTTTTGAACAGAAAGTTTTTCATAGCTGTTTTCATATTAATGAAGTCTAGCTTAGCAATTAATTATTTCTTTGATTATCCCTTTGTTATTGCCCCTAAAAGTCATCATCATTATTATGGCTTTTGTCTAGATGTCCCACATTTCCCTGTGCAGTCACGGGGGACAGAAGGGGGGGCTTTTTCCAAAGTGGCTGACTCTTTAGTGCGTGACTCTGGGATTGATTCACGGTACAATTCTCAGAACAAGGACACTAGGATTAAGGGTTTCTGTGTAACGCACCATAAGTATTCTTACTAAATCAGAAGGCATAGAAGGCACTGCGGTCCTCCATTATTGCTTTGCTACCTTTCCCTGCCATCCTGTTTGTCCTCTGCTGTGACTACCTGCTGTGCCACCCTGCCTTGCAGCCAGCCAGTTATGGACTGAAACCTCTGAAAACCCTTAATATTCTTGCTGGGCACTTTGCCTCAGCAATAAGAAAGGTGACCAAGACAATCATAAAAACCCATTACCTAGGTTTTCTACTACTTTTCTTCAAGGTATTTTATATCAAGGTCAGTGACATCTAAGTTAAATTTGGCAAAAGGTCAATGTTTTATACATTATTTTTTGCAGTGCGTGTCTAATTTTTCTATCTTTTTGTTTACTATTTTTACTGCCTTGTATTGCTCTTACTCCATTCTCAAAATGGAATAAAATAGACCCCTTGAAATATAATCCAATAATTTTGAGGAAGGAATATAACTTGATTCTGTTTGTACATTTTGAAAGGGCAGGATCTCAATATGTAGTTCAGGTTGATTGTGAACACAAGCTGTATCCCAGACTGCCCTTGCAATTGGAGTGATGCTGTGGCCTCCAGTTCCTGAGTGGTGGTATTACAGGTGTGGACCGCTATGCCTGCAAAAAGTTATGAAAATTGATTATCCTTGTGTCCCATAACATGCCTATAATTCATTTAGTTCTAGTTTTTTCAAATCAAGTTTTCTGCATAAACTATACAGAAACATAAGAGCAATTTTGAAATATGAACAAATATGAAAATAATATAGAAGGACAAATGTAATTTTTAGAGTCATAGTTTCTCTGTTACATTGGTATTATAGTTGGAGATACTCTGTGGTAAAATGGAAATATACAATTAGAAAAATCTTTTAAGAAGCGTATATGAATACCCACAAAATAAACAAACTATGTGAAAAAAATCAGTGAAACCAAAAGCAGAAAAGAGCAAAGAGATAGAAAGAAAAGGAAAAGTTATATAAAGATCCAGACTTACATCCATTATCAACAAAATTTATATTAGTTTGAATGAAGTATTCCAATTGTGGTGGATTAACTAATTGTTAACTGGTAGCACCTAGCTGAACTGAAGCTGCACAGTTCTCGGTGGGCAAAGCCCTTGCTGCCAACAGTATGAAAAGAGGGGAGGATGGCGTGCTGTTGGTCTTTCTGGAGAAGCTTGCCTTCCTCACATGAAGTCAGCTGTTTTCATCGTTGGAGAAGCTTGGGTGTCCCTGTCAGTGGGGTTGACTGAGATTCTTTTCAGGGGAAACTCTGAGTCTTGAACATCACTTCCTGACTCCAGTGCAGATCCCTTAGCCTCCTGGTTCAGACTTTCCAGTTTCCACCCTGACTTTTGGGTCTTCCTAGTGCATATCCTTGAAACAGACTTGTATGAGGCATTGTTGTGGGCTGCAGACCTCTGAACTGACTTAGTGATGACCTTGCCTTGGGAACTGAGCCCTCAGCTGTATTCTTGGGCTTCCACCATGTGGATAGATCTCCCACATTCTTTTGTATTTGATTCCTTTTCTGAATGCTATAAAATAACTCAGCAAGCTCTGTGCCCTGTATTAAATTTATTCCCTTACATACCCTACTACAACATCAAGTAAGTGTGCTATACATTTTATGCTTTTGTATGTGCATATATGCCTAATTTCATGCTGCAAACAGAAACACCAAAACATCTCCTGATTTTGGAAGCAGACTTATTAACATCAACATGTACTGTGCTCAAAAGAATATCAGGCCCCATTCTCTGGTACTCAGGCTCCTATAGAGTTTAAAAGTGAGAAGCACGGTACTTGGCGGTTACTTATTAGTTACACCTTATGTTATTATTACTGATCGGCCTAAAAGAATACAACATCACATATGTTATATAGTAAGACAAGTTCAAACTTGAGCAAACTTGGAGTTATAGGAAGCGCACAGGTGTGGGGGCAAGCTCAGAGCTGCAGTAAGCAACTGCTTGTGGTAACATACTAGATCAGGGTATGGTCAATTAGCTGAAGGAAACAAGTACCTGGCATTGGTAAAAGATGGTAGACAAATTTGTTCAGGGGAGTGTTTCCCTGCAGGAGATTTTGCTGTAAATGTTACTATCTAGATTCTTCTTCATCACAAAACTTGATAACCCCGGATTAAAAACTATGTCAATGATAATTTAATGACAAAAGAAAGGACCATATTAGAGTCCAGAATGTTGACTTGAAATGAGAGAACATTACCAGAAAGAGAATAATCTCTTAATGATGCAATGGTCTCCACAGATTTGACATAAAATTCAACATAAATATATACATGTATGCATGTATAACTAATTTTAAAATCTATGGGGCAAAACAACAAAAGAAATAATAGAAAATTTTCAATTATTTAGTAGATTTCAACTCTCCACTTGGTAGAATAAAGAAACAAATCAATAAGACTATAGTCTATTTCTTTTAAAAATGTCAATTATATTGACTGTTTAGAACAAAACAAAAAGACATAGTTCAAATGAAAATGAATTTTTTCCTAAATATCCTTTTATGACAAATTAATATATATATATATATATATACATATTAATTTAATTTTGAAAATGATTTGATTTTAAAATTAAACAAAGATAACCTAAGATTATATTTGGAAAATAAAACTTCTATGTTATCCACATAAAAAATAATAAATCAAATAGATTGGAAAATATTTCCACTAAATTACAAATAAATTATTTATAATGCAGTTAGACATCCTTAACAAAAAATCATATTTAAAGAATACATTTTTTTATCTGATTTGTTTCTAATTTAATAAACTAAGAAACATCAGTAAAATCTAAGTCCAAAACAAGATATAAGAAACAATTCCTGAAGTAAAGAACAAGAAGAAATTAGTGAAATACAAGTCTATGAGCCCCATATGAACTTTTTCTGAAACACTGAGAAAAACACTGCTTTGGTTAAATAGGCTAATAGAGCAATAAATAAGGATGAAGCATGAAAAGTTTGGAGAAAGGAAAGAAGTCATTGGCCAAAGATGAGGGTGTTCATTTTATATCTTATATATAGTGAAAGTACAATAATTGAGAGTTGTCAGAGACTTTGTTAGCATACTCAATACAGAGAAACAGAAATAAAATGATTGATAAATTAATTCCATTTTTGTTATCTAATAAAGTCATTAATGATTAAAAATGAGTAACTTATTTCTGCATACAAAATCAAAGAAATGTGTTTTATACATGAGAAAAACAGGACTTTACCATTAAAAAAAAAAGAATAATTTTACCAATGTGATAAACGACTGACTAGTCAAAGATAGTCATTGATAAATGATAACATATTTAGAATGAACGTATTTTATTACTGGGAAAATAAGACATTTTATTTTTTCTTTCATATACTTAATTTCTTTGTGACATAGGTATTTATGAATCTACTTAAAATAATTTGAGTGATTTTTCAAAGAATAATAATTATTAACTTTTTATAAAATAATGCTAAGATAAAGATTATTTTAAACTGTGCTTGCTATGAAGTGTCCTGAAATAAAAAATGGATAATGTAGTAGTCATGATTCCTACTTTCAAAACAATAAATTTCTCAGGGAGAATGTATTATGTTGACATTGTCTTAGCCATAATATAGTAAGTAACCAATTAAAACTAATTCTGGAATATTTTATTCTATTTATTTCTATTCTTTTCACTTGGATCTTTTCTTATTTAGATCATTGTCATTGGAAATGAAAGTGTCCAAGTGTACACCTGCATATTCATAACCATGCGTATGTATTACAAATGTAGCAATTTAGAAATGTAAACAAAATAGTTTAAACTTCATTTGGTCAGGAATATTTTGAGTTCCACTGCAGGAAAGCTTTCAGTATTGTCAAGGGTTTTTTAATGTTTTCTATAAGCTTCTACTTGAGATCCCTTACTCCAGTAAGTACTGCTGTGTAGATGCTGACCGGTGATCAGTTTGCTCCACCTGGCTGAACTAAACTAGCATGGTGATGGGTGTGAATGGCCGCCGGAAGACTGCTGACAGCAGGCAAACGGGCAGTACTGGAGGAGAAGGAAAGGGGCTGTTAGGGAAGTTGTTTAGAGAAGCTGTTCGAACTGTTTGTAGCTGCTGATTCTCTTGGGCTATTCTGATGGCGTATGTTGTCCTGCTGGCTTTCTGGATGAACTTGAGTGTTATCAATGGAGGAGGATCTTGGGACCTCATTGGCACTGAGCGTGGTTATGGTTCCTTTTGGGGGAGAACTGATCCTCATCTTGAGCATCACCTCCTGGTTCCAGAGGGGGAGATGGCTCATTGCTCAGTCTCCTGGAGAAGCTCATCACGTTGACTTTCTTGATGGGAAACTCAGGTTTCCTCATCACTGTAGGAGCTTGGGACCTCACTGTCATTGAGGATGTCTGTGGTACTCTTGGGGGCAGCTCTCTTTATTACCTGGAGCATTGTTTCTTGGCTCCAGTTCAGATCCCTCAACTTGTTGGCACAGACCCTTCAGCCTGCTGGCACAGACTTTCTGGCTTCCACCACTGACCTTTAGACCTTCCCAGTGCAGATCCATAAGTAGGCCTGCATGAGACATTTTTTGGTGGACTCTAGGCCTCCAGCCAGACTTGTGAGAGGCACTATTATGGGCTATAGGTTTTCAGCTGGATTCATGTCAGATATTAGGATCCAGGCCCTCGGCCGAATTCTGTAATATGTGGAGAGATTTCCTGCAATCTTGTATATAGTTCTTTGGATTCTTCATTATAAAATAACGATATAAAATATGTGTTCTGTATTATATTGTTTCTCTTGCAGAAACTGAAGCTATGACAATTACAAAAACATCACTAGTTGTTTAAAATAAAAACATTTTTCACTTTAAAAAGCTTGTTTGTCTTAGATTCTCAACATTGACTCACACAAAGTTTTGCTTTCTACAAATCACCAAATGTCCTTGTTTAAATTAAAATAATCCTGATGCATATATTAAATAGACACAATTAGGTTTTCTAAAGCACATTAAACATTTTGGAATAAGTTAAAATTTTACAAACAATGTTCATAAAAAAGCCCTATATTTTTATAAAACACAACATCCTGAATAAAAAAAGCACTTTAATATTCATGGATTAGTATTTTCACCAGATTTAAAATGCCCATTATTAACAATTCTCATATTTTTATCCTTATGACAGTTACATTCTTGAGTATCACCCACAATAATATTTCAATATATAAATAACAGTTTTTAAGAAATTCAGTTGATTTGAATCTGTTATTTTTATAACTCTAGAACACGATTTGATATTTTATTAATATGATGTTAGAATAACATATTCCCTTATGTAAGTTTTCAGTATTTTTTCTCACATTTAACAATTTCTTCTTTAATAATTGACACTTTATTACCATATGTTATCTACCATATTGTCTAGGTTAGTTTCCTCATTGTTCAGGAAAAATATTCTGACACCCAAGGTTAAAGGAGGGAAGGCTTACACAGCTCACAGTCTGTAAAGATTTCAGTGCACAGTCCCCTGACTCCACAGAAAACTCTCACTGCAGAGGGGAAGCAGCTCATGAGAGCTGATCTAGCAAAGGCAACAAAAGCACAAAGGAAGAGCATAGCTGAACCATTCATGGCAGCAGAGGGCAGCAAAATCAGTAAGAGAGGCGGGGGGGAGCAAGTCCCTTTCTTCCTTATATCACATGCAGACTGCCTGCCCGAAAGTGGAGGTAGAATTCAAACTCTTAACTCCAATATTAGAACAAGAATCAGTCATAAACTAGATTTCGCTGACTCCAGAAATCTCAGCTCTCATGACCACTTGAGACTTTTGGGGGAACATTCAGATGCACCCCAACATATGTTCTATTTATTGCACATAAGACATGTTCTATGGGTTTTTTTAAACATATGTATTTGAGAAATTAAAATTGAATTATTCAAATATAGTAACAAAGTATGAAGTTTCTTAGACAAATATGGATACGTATTTAAAGATGTTTTCCTTGAATGATAATTTATCATAAAGATTTGAGCAATACTCATTTCCTTTTTTTTTTTTTTTTCTTTTTTCTTTTTTGTATTCTTAGGGAAGGATCTACAAGGTATTCAGGATCTCACTACTAGATCAGGCTAGTAGTGATTCTTCTGTTTACAGCCTCCCAGGAGCTGCGATTACAGACACAAGCCACCATTCCCAGCCTCAACTTCTATCTCAGAGTGCCCTGGGGGAGGGGCCAGCACTGCAGGCCTGGGGAATCAAACCACTAGCCCCTGCACCTGCTTGCAGACCCTTTAATCCAATGAGCTATTTGGCCAGCCTTCATTTCCTTTTTTGGCTTGTTTAATATCTTACTTTTTTATATACAGAACAGTTAGGATAAATATACAGCTACTTTCACATAATTTTATGAGAAAGAAGATTTGCACTGATAGTGTTTGGACAGAATATCCTCTCTGCTTCTTGTACTAAGGATAACAACTAGGAAGATAAAAATGTAAAAATTATTAAGTATTGAAACTGCACTATACATCAGCTTTTAAAAAAAGGTATATAGCTACATTCTCTCAATTCAATGAATAAAGGGATTTTCTCTAGCAGTGTTTGTAAATAGAATATTGTGTCTGCACCTTGTACAGCAAATAACCACTAAAAAAACAATATGCGATGTATTAATTATTGAATCTGTCCTACTAATTTGATTTGAAACTGTCCCATTGCTATTTGTTCTTCAATAAAATTATGGAAAAATATTCAACTAAAAAAAAACTGTTTTAGATCACTACTACCCAAAAATACCACATTATTCTAAAATTAAGTTTTTAGTCAAATAGATATCTGATTATTTTGTACTTTAGTTCAGTAACATGGAATTATGGATTTCTTCCAATAATAATTGTTCATTCTAGGCAACAGAAGCTTTGCTCCATGAGTCTATTGGAATATATGTTGGTTTACTCAAAAACCCTGCAGGCTCTACTGCACTAGAATTCAATCTTAATGAGTCTTTGAGTGAGACAAAGACAAAAGATTGAAGTAAAGAATTAATTCTTGAGCCAAATGTAACCCAATAATTTAGCTCAATCTGCATGCGTAAGGTGTGTCCTTCAGACTTCAATAAAGGCACTTGTAATTTTGCCCTCTACTTCTTGTTTGTTTAAAACTTCTAGGATTTCATTAAGAACATGGTAGCTGTTTCCCTATCATTTAATTAAATTTCAGTTTTAATTAAGTTACTTCTGTTGACAGATACTTTGTTTCAATTTTATATATTTATGCTTTCTCCACCCAGAAAATTTTAAGTACCTAATTGTATGGTCATACCATTAATTCATTATAGCTTATTATTTTTATAGTTTTGATTATGAAAGTATAGAGTGGGTATATAAGATGCAGTTTGTAAATATTCATCAAGCTTTTAAAGGATTTTTGCTAAGAAATAAAACAATAGATAACACGCACACACATGTGCATGTATACTTGTGTCAAGATAATTTTTATGCAAATGAAAGGTAATAATCACAGGTTCACATATTCAGTCCCCTCACATGCAAAAATAATTACATTTTTCAACAATCTAAGTAATTCAGGCCTTCTGCTTCATGCTTAGTATTTCAAGATTACAGTGTCAATACTTTCAGACTCAGTCAATATCTTCATCCCAATATATTGAAAACACATTTGTCCTGTGGTCGTATGACAAAGAAAGGACCCATAGAACTCTTTTCCTGTTGACAGAAGTGGTCTCATTTTGTTCCTGAAAAATTAAAGTCTGTAATATTGTGCTAGGGATTTTTAAAGAATGGACATATACATGCATATTTAGTTTTCTATGTATGTTTTAGCTCAATTGTATAGATTCTATAATTTTAAGTGTGACTTTTTTCTACAGCTCTGATTAATGATATTATTTAGCAGTAATTATAATGTGCATTTTATTTGTTTCCAAGGTTTCCCAATAGAAATTACCCTTATAAATTCAGTGATCACCCTCTGTGTACTGGTTGTCTCAGATTTGTGACCATATTCACTTTTGTATCAGGCTTTTGAAGCCAAACTGACTTTCAGCTTGTCTTGTTTAATTATATGTTGTAGGGGTAGGTAAACTATTCTAAATTGATATGGGAAGGCTTCAAAGTGGACAACCTTTTCTGTCCACTCTAAACTGTACTGGTTATAGACACAGAATTATGCTAGTTGCTTTGAGGCAAGAATACATAAATATTTAGAGTACTATGATATATCCACAAATAAAATGATGTTTCTCAAACTTGTAACAGTATATTTAGGTTTGGAATATATGACTTCATGTTTTTGTGTTTTCATTTTAGTAAGTAATGTCCAGCAATTGGTAATGAAAATATAAGATAGAGATTTGAGTACAGATGAATGATACATGTAGATTAGACACAGGAAATGCAATGAGAATGATGTAGCAAAACTCCCAGGAGATCAAGGATAGTCTCCCTGCAAAGCAGTGATTGATCTGAAATATAAAGAAGAACAGCAATCTGGGGAAATAATGAAGCAGAGAATGTCATGTAGATATTGTACATAATCTAAGGTCCTAAAAGCACAGAGAGAATGAAAAGAGAGACATACAGAATGAGGTTTGAAAGACAGAGCTATGTTATGAGAAACTGTGTTGTCTTGTGCATCACACGTTGTCTGACTTTTATTTGAAAGGCACTGGTTGATAACTTCTTATCATTTTGATGAGGTTACTCTTTCATTTTGTGTTTTCACTATTTTGAGTAAGAGATCTATCTGCCTACAGTTTCCTCCTCTCTTCATGTTGTATCTGTTGTTTAGTGGCAGCTTTCATTTCCTTTTTATTCACTAGTATGGAATACTGTACTTGTAATGTGAATTGATTCATTTTCTTCATGTTCCTTGCTTTTGGAATCTCTTAATCTGCTTGAATCTGTAAGTGACTGTCATCTACTTGGAATTATTCCTGTAAGTATTTCTCCCCTCACTACACCACAAATAGCTACAGTAACAAAAGCATCACAATCTTATTCTAAGGTATTTGCTTTTAAAATTGTGTCCTCCATCCCTGAGATTCTTCCCTGGCAAGCCTACATGGGTAAATGCCTTAGCTCACTCTCTGTTTTACTTTTTAGACACCATTTGCACATAAATTCAGGTACTCAAGGAATCTCCAGTGGTCACTGAAGCCACTTTCACTTTTCTTTTTAATTCCTTTTCTCTATACGTCTTCCTTTAAATACTGTTTATTTTTATGTCTTCAAACTTAGTAATTAAGTCTGTGCTGATTAGCCTAAAAATAATCCAAGGCATTGATGAATCATTAATTTAAGCTGTTGGACAGCTGAGCTGTTCCAGCTCAGATAATGTATTTTTATTTCTAAGTGTTTTGTTTGGTTCTTTATATAACCTCTACATTTTGAAGCAGCTTTGAAATGCAGCACATAAATATGATAAATTGTTAAGGACTTTTGGCATTAAACAGAAGACTTTTAAAGTAAATTCTCTTCAGAGTGGGGGGAATGTTCTCCATCATAGGTTTTATTCTTTTTTCATAGGTTTTATATACTCAGGTCCTAAGGTGTTGATGTTTTATTATCTGCAAAACCTAGTTTGGATGTTCAACTCATGGAGATTTTTGGACAATTTCTTGTAATTTCTTCCACAATGTGGTCTTGAAATTCTTCTAGGTTGGACAATGATAGTACCCTATAACCCTTGTCCTAAGTTTCTTTATTTCTCATCTATTTATCGTGTCAAAATCTTTTAGCCAGTGCAATGCACACCATTGTTCCATGTATTTGTTCATCTTGTGATGATTTCAGTGAACATGGAGAGAAAAATTTTTTCCGTTTTGATTCAAAATCAATTCCACAGAAGTGTATAATGTTTCTTCTGATGTACACCAAGGAGAGGAGTATATTAAGAGCCCATTTTGACTAAATCATAAAAGTTACAGCATGTTTTATATATTTTTCATAAAATGAAATAAAGTAACTTTTTATCTGAGAACAAGATATATCATCAGTGAGGTACAACATTCACAAGTTAAAGAAGATCTTTATTTCTGTTCATGTTTTCTAAAGATTTCAGTCAGCAGTCAGCCAGATGCTGGGTAAAATATGGAGAAAGACCTGTGTGGGAAAGCTGCTCCTTTTGTGGTGGCTAGGAATCTGAGGAAGAAAGATCAGAGCGCGGCCAGGGCTTCCCACATCACAGCTACAGTGACCCACCTCTTTTAACAAACTCACACATCCTAATAGTGCAGTTAGCTATTCTACTCCCATGATTCACTTGATATCCAAGAGCCCTTTTGAGAATAGAGGCTTTGTAGGAACATCCTAATGAGAACCATCACACACACACACACACACACACACACACACACACACACACACACAATTATACATCAAAATTGCCTATGGATGGGCTGGGGAGGTAGCTCATCGGCATAAGCACCTACCTGACAAGCACAAGGTCCTGAATTCAGTCCTCAGCCCAAACTGCATAATGAGACCCTATCTCAGAAAAAAAAAAAAATTCCCATAGGTTCCTTTCCCCATGCAGCTTTTACCCTGCAGCCTATTTACTATGTTTCTATTTATATCAGATGTGCTAGAAGTATAAAACTCAGGTATGTCTGTGATATATAACTTTATGATCTGTACAATTCTGTTGTTCTAAATGTGGGGACTGAACCCAGCACTTTTGTATTGAGCAATGTCTTCAGCCCTCTTTGCTTTGTTTTTCCTGTTTTGTCAAACTCATGAAGCCACTGTGCTGTGTAGCTGGGTTTCCAACTTATAGCTCTCCTTCCTTAGTCACCCAAAATACTGAATTATAGACACATACCCATGAATGTGGAAGTCTGTACAGTGCTACAAGCATGAAAAGTTACGTGATAGCCTGAAAAGCCTGGTGAAAGGGATAGTGATGAGACACGGGAGACAATTACAGAGCATGTGAAATAATGGTGGCATACTACCAACAAATTTGTGTCTTGGGGTGTTCTTTCTTTTGTTTTGAGAAGACCATGTAAATGCACATATTTTTTACTTAGTGATGTATTATTATGTGTGGATATATTGTATGGAGGTTTGTCACAAATGTATTTTGTCCTTTTCTTCATAATGATTTGTCTTCTAATTGCTAAGTAAAAATGATTAAATAGAGATGGCATTACTCAATGCCTTTTGAAAATGAATATATTACTAAATTTCATGCAAATAAAATAAAAGTGCAAAACTGTGTAAAAATTGCTGTGAATAATTTTTAAGAGAGAAGTGGAGCAGTTGGTGGGTTGAGATATAGTAGCCAACCACAGTGGAGTCCACAAATTCTAAACACGAAAGATTGATAAAGTAGAAAGTATCAGACAGCGTCTCAAGATTTTGCCTATACACGAGCCTTGGTCTGAGACAAGCATCAGCTTTGGTCTTGCTTAAGCTGCTGTACTCCCCCATTCCATAATTATTAGCTAAAGCAATTCAGAGAAGGACACTATTTTGTTTTCAACCTTTACTTTAGTAACATTTCCTATCTAGATGATAAAACATCGTAATTTTTGCTTCATAAAATTAGTCTGAAATAGTCCATGATTTCAGAGTATCATCATTGATATCAGGTTATTTCTGCTCAGTGTTGTTTGTGGGCACATAGCTTAGAGATTATAGCTAGCCAAACAGCTCACAATGTGCACCAAAATAGGTCTTCTGTTTTGAGCTGAAAATTTCACCTGCTTGCTTCACTAAATTTCAACAAGTGTATGCATTAGTCTAGAAAAACAAATATTTTCTCCACAGTTCCTCTGTCTTTTAATCTATAATTTGCCTGGAGCTACTATTATTTATATATAGGGCATTGTTTGTTCTAAGCATTTAATGGCTTTTACACTGATGTTAATAAATCTCTGGATCACAAATGTATCACTTCACAAGTAACTTTGGAGAAAGCTGCTTTTCTATGAAGCACTGGAGCAATTTAACGTACCTAGCCAATTAGTTTTGTGAGTTATCATAGTTTGTGAACAGAGAGTAATTTTTCTATTTATCACCTCTTTTATTTTTATTAATAGTTATGACTACCAAATTGACACACAAAAATATTTGATTTAAACTTCAGAAGGAATAAATAGTATTAGACTAAATAAACAAAATGGGGAAAAGAACCATATCAGAATTTATTTATACTCTTACAGATTAAAAGCAGGTTATAGGCTTTTATATTCAAATATAGTACAGTCAAATTTTCAAGTGGTGAATCCAAGATTTCTTTATCAATATCGTCAGTATTAATTTGTATGAAAAATAAATCTTAGATGATTTAATATAGAATGTTTGGTTACATGTACTGTGTATCTTATAATAGATTATTTGTCCTACTCTGACCCTGAAATTCAACTCTAAAGCAAATTTTATTACACAGGACTCTCTCATAAAACTGCTTACACATCTGTCATTGTCCTCTACAAGGCAAATTTTGAGTCTTTACTATATTTATTATGCAAATTCCTTTGAAATCTGTGATGTAGGTGCCTCTTGTCTTTCAGAAGTAGTCTGCATGAGGAACGTAGCATAGAAAATAATGACCAATAAACCTCAGCTGCTGTACTTCTAACAAAAGTCTATTCAATAAATGTATCAGATATTCTGGGTAATTCACATATAGTAGAAACAGTTAATGGGAAATACTCTAACACAAGGTTTGTTCAATATACAAGTTGAAGAAAGCAGATGCTACCAAAACATGTTTCTTCAATTAGTTCATTCTACTTGCAAAATTCATGAACAAGAAAAAGAATAGTGAGATATTTTCTAGAAATAATTTTGTATGATTGTTTGCTAACTTTTCTTAAAGTGTTATTTTGTTAACAAAGTTGCCTCACATATCTCATATTGTTTAATGAGTATATATTGAAGTTGCTTAAATGCTTTGTAAATTTTCAGCAGAAAAAAATGAATCATTGGTGTATTTTTAAATGAGAAATATTGTAAATAATATTAAATACAACTGACAACACATGATTGCAAACAATGTAGAAATAAAAATTTACTTTATCATTTGCTTCTATATTGCAACTTCAGTTACATGATTGTAAGTTTATTTTATTTTATTTTATTTTTTATTTTTTTGTGGAACTGGTAATTGAACTCAGGCCTTTGTGTATGCCAGGGCAGTGCTTATTCTACTGAGCCATCTCCTTGGCCCTGAAAAAAAATTTTAATATTATTGTACATAATAGTTAAATATCATTTTTAAAGGCACTTGAGACTTTTATATAAAGCTCCAACACTTAAAAAACTTATAATTCATCTCTTCTGTCTTTAAATAAGAAAAAAAGGGAGCTGAAAATCATTTTTAAAACAAACATCAAAGCAGTGAGGATTCAGGGAAACACATGAGCCCAGAATCTATAGAAAGAATCAAATTCAGGGTAAAATTTAAGATAGGACTATGCCAAGCAAGAGCTTTTGGAACCACTAAGTACTAGAAATATCTAAGTGATATATTTTACCAATTACTGCAGGTTATGTCAAGTCTAGAATGATAATGAACAATTACTATGGAGGCCAAAAATTGGGAGAGCTCTGTGTTTTTTGTGAGTTTAGTCTCCTGGAACCCCTGGCATGTAGAGAAAATTAGTGAAGATTCCACCATGGTTCAAGTAAACATTGTGAAATATAGCAAACAGGTCTTCAAAGTGAAAGCCTTCTCCTTCCACTTGCTGAAAATAACTTGTTTCACTCCAAGGTCTTCCAGCGTTCATCTTTCTCATGAACAGCATGAATTAGAAGACTTCAACTACTTTTTAGGTCAGAACTGACATGCACAGATCCAGTGAGAGTCACATAAAAACAGGGCCAGCCTGATAGCTCAGTGAACAAAATTGCCTGCTTAAGCAGAGAGCAGTGGCCAGAGTTTGATGCCCAGCGTGCCATGCTGCCCTCTCCCACAGGGCACAGTGAGACAGCGATTAGGGCTGGGTGTGGCGGCATGCGACTGTAATCCCAGCACTTGTGAGGCTGAAAGCAGCAGAATCACTATGAGTCTAAGTAGTGAGACCCCATATACCCTATAGATCCTGTCCCAAATACACACACATGCATACACACACACACACACACACACACACACACACACACACACACAGATTCACATAAAATCATGAAACACCTAATTTCTCAAGTATATTACCATATGGCCAACTGAATTTTTTTTCTAGAAATAATGTACTAAGAATGAAATAGTTATCATAACCAGACTCAATCTATATAAGATTTTTGAGGAAAACATAAATACAACAGTAGGATCAAAAAATAAGGATAGCAGAGGAACTAGATATCTTGGACCATTACAACTATAGTAAATATTGATAATAGCAGAACCACTTGGTACAAGTACTTAAAGCTTTAAAGATCTGTTTACTTAATTTGTCAGTACTTAATATATCATGTGTGACCTAGGATAAGTAAGTCCAAAGTATTATATAAGATAAAGAAAATGAAGATTGTATGCAGAAAAGAGGCAAGCACCTGAGGCTCTGCAATTAATGGCACAAGAACTAAATAACTATTATTAATATTTTGAATTCCAGTGGATGAAAAAATACAATATATAAGGAGAAATGGAGAATGGAAGCAGAGACGGAAAAAATTAGGATGAAAAGTTAAAAGAAATACTAGAAATGTCTCCAATGGGCTCAATGGTAGACTGTCAGTAATGAATAATTCATTTAGGTGCTGGAAAATTTACTACTGAACTTCTACAACTGTGTTGAAAGAAGGAAATACTACAAAAAAATCTGAAAAGGGTCAGCGTCAGGGGCACAGAGCCTACCTGGCAAGAGCAGGATGGTGAGTTTTATTCATGGAACAACAACAGAAAAAAAAAATCTGAAAAGAATGAATGCAAGAATGGTAGTACTACAGCTGGAAACCATATGATGTGCAGGAAATAGTACAATTAACAATCATGGCTGGTAATTCTTGAAATTTTAATTGCAAAAAATGAAGTACAGATTAAGGAAATTCAAAAGCCCTAAAACAATGTAAATAAGCCAACAACAAATATCTAGGTGTAGCATGTTAAATTATAGAAAATAAAATATAAAGAGAACACCCCGAAAGAAATAGGGTATGGAGCATACCCTATATAGTAACAAGAATAAAAATACTTTACACAGACCTCAAGTAAGAACCCATACAATCAGAAAGAGAGTGTGGATGAAATATAAACATAACACGTTAAATTAACGTTAGAGAAACAAGAAAAATCCTGAACTAAAGTCAAAAAACACATATGATCAAGCTTTATAGAACAGTCACAAATATAGCAGGTATTATACTCATGAAAGAACGTTTTTTAGAAAAAGTCGTAGAAATCTCTATACAACAAAAAAAATTAAATAAATCAGTAAAAGAATAAACTTCTTAAATCTCTTAACGTTGAGAAATGAAAGAGAAAAATATTTGCAAATACACTGGAATAAGTTATACAGCATCCTTCTATCTGCTCCATTAAATGGATTAGGTTATAGAACAGAAAAAGAATCACTGGGCCCGCAAGATAGCTCAGTGGTGCCAAGTGCCTGCTTAGACAAGCTTAGGCGAGCACAGGAGATCAAGGCTTGATCCCCGCCACCACACCGAGCACCAGCCCCGCCCTCAGGGTGAACTGAGCCATCCACAAAAAAGAATCACAAAGCAGCCCTGATATGGGTGTAAGCCTCCGTCAGCGGAGTGTAAGTTTCAAATCTCTGAGACAGTTTTTCTGGCAAAGAGTGGTAGGAAATGGTGGAAATCTGTAACACTCGAAAGGGTTGGAAGCAGGCTGTGGCTCCGTGAAAGACCAGAGAGCACCTTAACTAGATAATAAAGATGGGGGACGTCTCTCTAGGGCATGCCTCTTAACCACAAAGCCTGTGGAGCTCATCTATCTCCTCAGTGTGATACAGGATTCGGAGTCCTGTGTACTGAAGCCACAGAACCAAAAGCTACACTTGTGTGTAGTATTCAAAACATTGAAATATTTTCTTCAAAATTGGGAAATTTTGTGGAGTCAGGCTATGGTATACAGCTCTTTCCAACTTAAAGTTTACAAAGTGAAATATTATTGAGTCTATATTAAAAATGATGATGATATTAAAATTTACCGAACTGGATAGATAGCTCAGTGAATTAAAGCACCTGCTTAGGCAGAGGCTAGGGCCAGGATTCGATCTCCAGCCTACTGAGCCAGCCCCACCCCCCGGGGTGCGCTGAGATGGGGATTCAGACTGGGTGTGGTGGTGCACACCTGTAATCCCAGTGCTAGGGAGGCTGAAAAGAGGAGGATCACTACAAGCCAATCCATATGGTAAGATCCTGTAGACCCTGTGCCAAACACATAATAAAAACTTAATAAATATGACCATCACAAAACTTAGTATCACATGATGCTGCTTGGAAATTTTTCCATTCAGGGAGAATATGCACCACTATAAAAGGAGATCTTATAACAAAATACTGAGGGCCAGGGAGATGGCTCAGTGGAATAAGCGCTTCCCTGGCAAACGCAAGGGCCTGAGTTCAATCCCTGGTTCTGCCAAAAAAAAACCACACACACATAACAAAATACTGCTCTGTATAGTTAAATAATATAATTTATTAAGTAGAATTTTTTTCTCACTTTATAGGTATCTTATTAGAATAAGAAATTTTAAGAATCTAATTTATAAAGTCCATGGTATCAAAATTTTCTATCTTTTATAATTCTGAACCAATTTTACAGGGCTACATCTGACAATCTGAATCACTAATCTGAAGACAACAATATACAACATGGCAATCATTGTTGTCATATTATTTGGCTGGGTACAATTCTGTAATGCATCTAATTTTAAAAGATACTTTTTATTCTTTTTTAAAAAATTAAAAATTAAGAAGAAAAATATTTCTTACTCAATGGAGATAGAACATAAAGGAAGAACTCAAAATATGTGCGTAAGGCTAGATATCGCGGTGGCTTATGTGCTTCCCTGGCAAGCACAAGGCCCGAAGTACAATCCCTAGTAACAGATGTTGTGCTGAGCCTGGAACTGGGTATGGAATGCCTGTAATCCTAGTGCTGGGGAGGCTGAGACAGGACAATCTCTGAGTCCAACCTGCATAGAAGGTTTTGTTATATATATATATATATATATATATATATATATATATATATATATATATATATGATGGAATTACCAATTACATATTTTTATCAATTTAGAACAATAAGATTATAAATTATCGTGGGGCAAAAAAAATCCCTGACATTATAATTAATGTAACAAATTATATTTAAGATACTCATCTATAAAAATATGCCTTACATCATCTATCGTCATAGAGACTCAAATCAACACAACCAAGTACTCTGAATCACAAGCACATTAGCAGCATTAATTGCAAGAGTACAAAGCCACAGGAACCACCCTTCACTGTTAGAGAAAAGGAAACCAAGAAAGGCTCTTGGGAAAGCATCTTGGCAGTTTTTCAAAAAATTATGAACACTTGTATTACAAATCTGGCAATCTTGCTCCAAATAAACTTAAAATACAAAATCCTGCACATGAATCTTTATAAAGTTCCTTCAAATTTTCTAAGTCATTTGTATTGTGCCTATTTACTCCAAACTTTGACATCTCTCAATCATATTAACAAATATTTTAAGTTTAAAGTTATGTTCAGTACAATTTTCCATGAGCAAAATAAAAAAAATTATTATTCAATCTTTTTTTTTTTTTTTATCTAATGTCCATCAGGTTTTGAGCAAGCAAGCTAGTAAAGCCTCATACAATAAGATCCTTTCATTTACTTTGGAAGGGTAATGGGAAGATTATGAGCTCATTAATAAAATGTGAGTGATAAAATAAAACAGTGACGGTTCTGGCAGGTAACATCAGATAGTATTAGAAGACACAAAATTTAGATAAAGTACTTACTATAAGCCCATCTCTGAATGTGCTGTTTCAGTTTAGTTCTGAATGACAAGGGGAAAATTGCCAGACACACATTTTAGAATTCATTCTCTGAGCAAGAAATAGAAAATAGAGTGGTCTTGAGAAGGGTATGAAGTAAGTATTTTACAAAGAAAGATATCAATTCTAACATCAAATTTTGATAACTATATATTATAATGACATATTATAATGTATGTTTTAAAATTACATAGAAAAGGCAAAATAAATGCCCAAAGTTCAATTTGGATTATAACATTTAACATAGGTTTAAAGATGTCTGGTGTAAGCTTCATTTTTCATATTAAATTTGCTTTATGTGGTACCTAGAAATCATATATATTAACAGAGTTTAAATCGTGTTTAATCGGGTCACACATGTCTGTCTCCTCAAACATTAATCATTTCCTCAAAAAGTTCAGTTAAACAAAAAATATATCAATATAAACATGACATTTTAGTAAACAGCTTGTTGTTTTCCTTTATTATCCATTTTTGTATGTATACTGTTAAATTGAAGACACAGTTTTAGGCAGGAATTTTGATTTACATTAGTGCTCATAATAGATCATGATGAGCAGCTCTGCCCATCCACGTAATTTCAACTTGATTTTCTCTGTTAAAATTTTATAGACAGAAAATGGATTGGCAAACCTAGAGTGTTGAGATTGTACTTAACTCATGGACAAGTTAAATCCATTCATACCTTCATTTGAAGTTCTATAGTGTGCCTGGGGAGAGTCACATGAAGAGAAAACTTTCTCTCAGGCTCTCACAGAGAGCAATCTGGTCAAGCATTGGCCGTGACTCATCCACATGGATGACACAGACAAAGGAACTACAGAATAATGTACAGGACTACAAGATAAACCCTGAGAGGACTTCAATGACCACATAGGAAATATAAAGTA
>PVKA01022477.1:0-37052 GCA_004027165.1 Ctenomys sociabilis | reverse complement strand
ACAGCCTCTGAAGCAAAGAAACAACAACAGAAAGATCATGAGGAATTCAAAACAGAAATAAGTTCTCAAATCAAAAAAGAATTATTTGAAAAATAAGAATTCTTTGAAATCATAGCATCTGAAATACAGAAACAAGTCCAGAAATATATAGATGAAACCCAACTTGGAAGAAACACTGCAGAAAAAGAGTTAATAACTACCTCTAAAGAAGACATGGATAAAAAAAATTGAGGAGATCAGAGATATGATGGATTCCTTGAATGAGCAATACAGAAAAGAAATAGAACACATGAAACACAGTCAAAGAGATATAGAAGAACTAAAAATAGCAATCACGAGTCTACAAAACCGTCTGAGTGAAAGTGAAGATAGTTTCAGATCTTGAAGATGCTGGAGCAGCTAGTGAAAAGGTGAGAAAGGATCTCTTAAAAACAATGAGAATGCAGGAAAAAATAATCCATCACCTGCAAGATGATTCCAGGATGAACAATGTGAGAATAATTGGTATCAACGAGAATGAAGGAGTCAATACAAATGACATAAAAAGAATTTGGGGAGAAATAATCGCAGAAAACTTCCCAAATATGAGGAAACAATCCAACATCCAGGGCACCAAAGTATACAGAACACGAAATAATTTCAACCCAAGTAGAAACACACCAAGACATATAATAGTTAAGATCCCAGAAATCGAACACAAAAATAATACACTAAAAGTTGCTAGAGAGAAAAAGCAGATCACACTCAAAGGAAAACCCATCAAAATTACAGCCGACTTCTCTACAAAAACAATGAAGGCAAGGAGAGCACGAAGCAGAGTTCTTCAGTCCTGCACAAAAACAAATTCCAGCCCAGACTACTATACCCTGCAAAACTCTCTTTCAAGTTTGATGGAGAAGTGAAATACTTCCACAATGAAGAACAACTAAAGAATTTCATGATGACAAAGCCATCCTTTCACAGGCTGCTGAAACATGTTCCAGAGAGAGACCACAATGACCAGAACTCCATGAATGAGAATGGAAGGAACCCACTAAAGAGGACAGACAATTAAACACAGATTACAAAGGAGTAAACAACACCAGGTAAATATCATAACAAACATAAGTCAGCACATTTCAATTATAACCATCAATGTAAACGGACTCAATTCTCCAATTAAGAGAAATAGACTGGCACAATGAATTAGGAAACAAAATCCAACAATATGCTGTATACAAGAAACACACTTAACTCAAAAGGGCATTCATAGGCTCAAAGTTAAAGGATGGAAAACAATACTACATACCCCAGCACCTCAGAAAAAAGCAGGAGTAGCAATTCTGTTCTCAGACAGTCTCAACTTCAAACCAAGAATGATCAAATGACACAAAGAAGGCCACTATACATTGGTCAGAGGAAAAATTCAAGAGCAAGAAGTAACACTCATAAATATTTATGCACAAAACACTGGAGCACCCAACTATGTAAGACAAATCTTAATGGACATGAAAAACTTAATGTCTACGAACACAATCTTAACTGGAGATCTTAACACACCCTTATCTCAAAAAGATAGGTCAACCATACAAAAAATTAGCAAGGCAGTAGCAGAACTGAACCAGAGCTTGGAACAAATAAAAAACTGGAAATAAATGACAAAAGAAAGCAGAAAAATCCACTAAATTCATGGAAACTAAACAATACCCTACTCAGCAATGAATGGGGTGCAGAAGAAATTAAAGAAGAAATTGAACAATATCTACAATTCAATGAAAATTCAAGCCCAATTTACCAGAATTTATGGGATGTGATGAAAGCAGTTCTTAGAGGGAAAATCATAGCTATGAACTCACATGTTAGGAAAACAGAATGAGAACAAATTAGCACCCTAATATTGCACCTCCAACAACTAGAAAAAGAAGAGGAAACGAAACTCAGAGCTCAAAGACAGGAAGAAATCATAAAGATTAGAGCAGAAATTAATTCAA
Organism: Ctenomys sociabilis; assembly: GCA_004027165.1. NCBI lineage: Eukaryota > Metazoa > Chordata > Mammalia > Rodentia > Ctenomyidae > Ctenomys > Ctenomys sociabilis. The sequence goes on along the minus strand of PVKA01022477.1, from coordinate 35,082 downwards.
TTGAGATGTAGAAAACAGTTCAAAGAATCCACAAATCAAAAAGTTGGTTCTTTGGAAAACTAAATAAAGTTGTTAAGCCTCCTGCCAACCTCATCAAAAAGAGGCAAAAGAAAATTCAAGTACAAGCGAGAAGGAATGAAAAGGGTGAAATCACCACAGAGCCAGCGGAAATTCAGAAGATTATCAATAGTTACTTTGAGAATGTTTATGCTCACAGAATAGAAGACACAGAAGAAATGGACAGATTCCTCGAAAGGTACAATATACCAACTCTCAATAAGCCGATAACAGACAACGAAATACAAAACGTAATAAAAAGCCTACCGACAAAGAAAAGTCCAAGTCCTGATGGATTCACAGCTGAATTATACAAGAAATTTATAAAAGATATAATCCCCACACTCCACAAACTCTTCAATGAAGTTGAAAAGTTAGCAGTCCTCCCAAAATCATTTCTGGAGGCAAGTATAATACCGATTTCAAAACCAGGAAAAGACACAACCAAAAAGGAGAACTACAGGCCAATCTCCCTCATGAACATACATGCAAAAATACTCAACAAAATCCTGCCAAATAGAATACAGCAAATCATCAAGAAGATCATACACCATGACCAGGTAGGATTCATCCCAGGGATGCAAGGATGGTTCAATATTCGAAAATCTATAAATGTAATACACTGTATTAATAGACTGAAATCTAAAAACCACATGATCATCTCAATTGATGCAGAGAAAGCCTTTCACAAAGTCCAACACTTATTCATGTTCAAGGTCCTACAGAAAATTGGAATAGATGGACTCTATCTTAACTTGATAAAAGCCATCTATGACAACCCAAAAGCTCATATAATCCTAAATGGGGAAAAACTGAAATCTTTTACTCTTAAATCAGGTACAAGACAAGGATGTTCTCTCTCACCCTTCCTATTCAATATAATATTGAAATCATGAGCAACAGCCATTAGAAAAGAGGGAGAAATAAAGGGAATAAGAATAGGTAAAGAAGAAGTTAAATTATCACTATTTGCAGATGACATGATACTTTACTTGAAAGACCCCAAAAATTCCACCAAGAAACTACAAGAACTGATAGGGAAATTCAGTAGCATAGCAGGACACAAAATCATTACTCAAAAGTCAATAGCATTCCTCTACACAGATAACAAGCACACTGAAAGGGAAACAATACAAACAATACCTTTTACAATAGCACCACGGAAAATGAAATACCTTGGGATTCACTTAACCAAGGAAGTCAAAGATCTTTTCACAGAAAATTACAACACCCTAAGAAAAGAGATTATAGAGGATTTCAGAAAATGGAAAGATATTCCATGCTCTTGGATAGGAAGAACCAACATCGTGAAGATGGCCATACTCCCAAAATTGCTGTACAGATTCAATGCAATCCCTATCAAACTTCCACCAACATTCCTCCCAGACATAGAGAAATCATTCCTAAAATTTATTTGGAACCACAAACGACCTAGAATAGCAAAGGCAATCTTGGCCAATAAAGACAAGGCAGGAGGCATCACAATTTCTGACTTGAAATTATACTACAAAGTCACTGTGATAAAATCAACATGGTATTGGCAACAAAATAGACCTGAGGATCAGTGGAATAAATTAGAAGATTCAGAGGCATCTACAATCACACTCAGCCATCTGATCTTTGACAAAGGGCTAAACAAGCTTTCTGGAAGAAAGAGAGCCTCTTTAACAAATGGTGCTGGAAAAACTGGCTTTCTACATGCCAAAAACTAAAACTTGACCCAGCTCTATCACTATGCACTAAGGTAAAGTCAAACTGGATTAAATATCTAAACATTAAAACAGAAACACTCAATCTCATGGAAGAGAAAGTAGGAGGAACTCTTGAAAACATAGGGGTAGGTAAGAAGTTTATGAACAAACATATATTCGCATGGGAAGCACTTGAAGAATCAACAACTGGGATCGACTCTTCTTAAGGAGCTTCTGCATATCAAAAGAAATTGTCAACAGAGTGAAAAGACAACCCACAAACTTTGAAAAAATGCTAACTAATACGCAGTCACACAGAGGTCTACTGTCTAGAATATATAAAGAACTGAGACATAACAGGCCCCTCAAATTTATTTTTTTTATTTTTATTTTATTTTATTTTTTTGTCTTTTTTTTGAGTCAGGGTCTCACCATGCAGTTCAGGCTGGCCTTAAGCTCACTTTGTAGCTCAGGCTGGTCTCAAACTCACAACAATCCTCCTGCCTCAGCCTCCCAAGTGCTGGGATTACAGGCCTGTGCCACCAAGCCCGGCTAAGCCCCTCAAATTTAAAGACCCAATTCAGAAATGGGCATTTGAGATGAATACACACTTCTCAGAGGGTGAAGTTAAGGAAGTGAATAAATATATGAAAAAATGCTCCATATCTCTAGTCATCTATAAAATGCAAATAACAACAACACTGAGATACCATCTCACTCCAGAAAGAATGGCTATCATAAGGAAGTCAACAAACATCAAATGTTGGAGAGGTTGTGGGGAAAAGGGTACAATTCTCCACTGCTGGTGGGAATGTAGACTGGTACAACCATTGTGGAGGTCAGTGTGGAGACTCCTCAAGAGTAGGACTAGAAATCCCATTCAAGCCGGCTATCCTCCTACTGGGAAATTTCCCAGAGGAACTGAAAACATTGTATCACAGTGATATATGTGTACCTATGTTTATAGCAGCACAATGTGTGATAGCAAAATCTTGGAAACAACCAAGATGTCCATCACATGAGGAATAGTTGAAAAAGATGTGGTATTTCTATATAATGGAGTATTACTCAACTGCTAAGAATGATAAGCTTGAAGCATTTATACTGAGGTCGATGCCACTTGAACATATACTCATAAGTGAAATAAACCAGACACACATGTGTAAATATCATATAGTCTCCCTAGTATAAGTAGCGAAAAGCAGAAATACAAATGGAAACATACAACAACAACTAAAATCAATTGAGTCCGATAAGGCAAAGTGAATGGCATATGCTGCAGAGTACTAACCTGCTTTTCTTCTGGATGGTTAGCAACCTAAGTTCACAGATCAAAGTTGGAGAAATAGAAGAGCCACAAGGCCAGCCAACATTTTGGCTCTAGCCTTTCAAGGTCAGCGAAGACTCAGGACATAGGAGAAATTGTACTGCAGCATCATGAAACTCAGGTGAGCTCCAAATTGTCTGAACAAGGAGATTATGGAGCCATAGAGGAAAGAGATTGAAGTTCTATAGTGTGCCTGGGGAGAGTCACATGGAAAGAAAACTTTCTCTCAGGCTCTCACAGAGAGCAAACTGGTCAAGCATTGGCCGTGACTCATCTACATGGAAGACACAATGGATCTACAGAATAAACCCTGAGGAGACTTCACTGATCACATAAGAAACATATAGTACATGTGTTGGTATATAGGTCTTGCTCTATGTAGGTCCTAACCATCCAGCAGAAAAGTATAAAAATGCAGTATACATCGCGGGGCCATAATATTAAGCTGAGCTGTAAATGGCTGTGGTCGACAACTTCTTTGAATAACTCACTATTGTTGTGGAATGCTGGACTGTGTTGGATTGTGTTGTCGAGTTCCGGCTCCTACATTAGTTGAAGGACAATGGAGTGCCCATCTCTGACAGGTGTAGACAAAGGAAGGGGTATAGAAAGAAAGAATCATGATGTGTGTGTATGGACAGTACAGTTGGGATAGATAACGCTGTGCTTCTGCATAATTCTATGAGAGGCAAGATTTGCACTAATGGTGGTTGGACAGGATATTATGTCAGCTTCTAGTACTATGGACAATCACTAGGAAAATCATAAGGTAGAAAGTATTAATTATTGAATCTTTCATGTAATTGAGGTATAAAAAATATGATACACAAAGAGCTACACTCTCTTATTTACTGATAAGAGACATGCGGTGTAATAATGTCTGTAAGTATAACATCATGTATGCGCCTTCTATGATACCAAAACATTATGAAAACAGTTTGCAATGTATTAATTTATCAAATCCATCTTCTCAAGATATCTTAAAACATTTTGAAAACAGTTTGCAATGTATTAATTTATCACATCCATCTTCTCAAGATATCTTAAAACTATCTCATTAATATTTATACTTCAATAAAACAAAACAAAACAAACAAACAACAATAAAAAAAAAACAGAACCAAAACCTAGAGTATGTTTAGGCAGAGGTCTTCAGAGGAACTGGTCCTTCCTGACAGGCCTTGGTGGTAGGACATTCAGTGCCGAGCTGAGTCATCTTGCCGGGAAAGAGCTCTGCCTGTCGGATTGGATTTCCTCTCAGCTTTGTCATCCGGAACACAGATGTGCGTTAGAGGCAGAGATGAAAAGCAGAACACATTTCGTTGAATGTTATTTGTCTTTCCGTATAGTTCAAAGTAACATTTTGTTCCCAAAATAGATGCTGGGAGCAATTAGGCTAATTTGTTTACCCCTACAGGGAATGAGATTATTTCTACTTTCTATGACTTGAGTCCCCCTCCAGCCTCACCTAGCAGTTAAATGTAAGTCCTATTTCATGCAGGTAGCAATGTGTTTCTGGTAGATCCTTTCCCACCCGGGTTGCTAGCTTTCCTTCCTCCAACCTTCAGCAAAAGTCACCATATGCCTCATTCTTGGCACTAAGTGAATGATGAGGATAATAACACCACTGCACCAAAAGCAGTTAACTTGTGCTCAAGAACCTGAGTGGTCGGCATCATAGGACATTGCGTGCAGTGTTTTTATATGGCTGTGTTCATTTAATCTTCTTAACCACCCTCTGAGGTAGACTGTTATTGTTTATTATTTGGTTTTTCAGATGAGCATGCAGAGACGAAGACCCAAGAAGCAACCCTTTGAATAAACACCATTTCACTCCAATGTCAGGATTGATGCTATGATTTGTGGGCCTCACTCAACATGAATTTTGTGTTTTCTAATAACTACTTTTATTAAGTATGTTAGACCTGTAATTATTTATGGTTCTGGGAGTCGGATTGTAACTGTCCTGGGTTCTTGGTATCCTGAACAAAAAGTTGAACAGGACACACAAGAGGAGAGGTGAAAGCATTGTTTATTAGCAAGGATTCATGCATCAGCATGGGAGTGGGCCCAAGCTAAGAGCTCATGATCCCAAAGAAGCCAGTGTCAGAGCCTGTTGTAGATTTTACAGGGAGGGAAGAGCACTCTGAGTTGGAGGGGAAATTCACCCTAACTGAGGTCAAGTCTCCTTTCTGTTAGGGGTGGGGGTGTCCCTGTATGGACCTTTGAGGAGCTGTCATGGTGCCCAAAGACCAAGGGAGGTGAGGGAGGGGGATTCAAAACCGCAATGTAAAAGAGATTATGAACTATAATTGAGTTGGGGTGTCATTTTTCTTTTTTAATCTATTCTATAGTTTAGGATAGGAGTGCCTAGGCATGGCTTAGTTGTTAGAAGTGGATACTTTTGTCACTACCAGCTGTAGGCTAGGTGCTAGACCTGCGTATTCTCTGTGGTATTTTGGAAAGTCAACTTCCTCTTTTTCCCTCTGCCCTTCAGGACCCTTCCTTCCAGGGATTTTTCACCTCTACTTCCTCCCTTGGCCAGACTTTAGGAGGCTTGAGGGACAAAGTAAGGTAGGATGATCCAAGTTGTATGCTTTGTGGTTAAGAAACAAAGATCTCATTTTAGAGTACATTCATAATCACATCGTAGGTTTCAGACCCAAAGACATGCTGTGTGTATATCTAGAACAAGGCATACAGCATTCCTGGCTGCCATAGCTTACAGTCCAGTGATATCAGGAAAGGAAATATTTTTCAAAACCCTCCTGATGAAGGCTGGAGTTGGTTTAAATGAAGAGCTTTACCTTCATAACTTTCTTTCATAATTCTCTCATGTGATTAAAGCCCTTGAGGAAACTGATCATCTAAAAGGATAGAAAGACATTTTGCAATGCTAAAGAATCTTTTAAGTGAATGAGCATCTTAATTAACCTATGTCCCTGGATGTGAGGAGTAACTCTTTTGTGCCTAAAAAGATATCCAGACTCACAGTTTCTGACACTATCCACCTTCGTGTCTGAAGGTGTACCTGTAGATCTATTTTACAACAAGACTTACCTGTGCTTGTGTATGACAACCTCTGTATGTGAATGAATTCTTTCACCAAAGGCACAAAAGAATGAAGGGCCAAGAAACCTTGCTCACTACATTAGAATCCAGCTTGCTGGTGACAAGTACCCATTGGACTGCTGTGAGTGTGTGTGTGTGTGTGTATGACTTCAGACACCTTTATTTGCAATATATAGCTTGCCTGTTTTGAAATGTGGTTGAAAGTGATTTACCTGATTCTGAAAGTAAAACAGTCATGGAAAAGATCCATGCAAATGAAAAGGGGGAGAGAAATGGTGCCAGAAGCTGAGAAAAAAGTGGCAGGATATTTGCAGTCAGTGGAAGGAAAGAAGAATCCTCCTCTATTCCATTCCATGTGTGTTAACTGCTAAATATTTCATCCTTGTATTTTTCTAATGTGTCCAGTGATGAGGGTCTTCTCTAGACTAAGGGTTGAGATGAGCCCCCTTTTCACTCTAGGGCAGAAGAGGTGGTGCCAGTGGGTCAGCAATGAAGTCTTAAGACTGTGCTAACCCTTGGGGTGGGGCAATGTGTGTGTGTATGTGCATGTGTGTGTGTGCATGTGTGTGTGTGTGTGTGTGTGTGTGTTTAACGAGACATATACTCAGGGAACGGTGCTTACAGAGTCTGCTGTGTTTACATTTCTGCACCCAATTCAGGTCAGTGGGGAAAGGCCTGAAGAGATCGCTGTCCATCCTTGGTGAATTGTGTTTTCATTACCTAGTAGGTCCATGGACAGACAACACACAGCCAGAGGGAACTCTGAGTTAACAAGAGGACTAGCATTGCTTAAGAGGAGTACTGTGCAGGGTTGGCCCTGGTACTCCAGAACCAGATGAAACTGTGTTCAAGTCCTGCCACAGATCTTGGCTGCAGGTTAAGTTGGCTGATTAAATACCAGAACTAACTTATTAGGCTATTTCAGTACCAGCTAAGATGATGTACATATGCAACATGGGACAGTCAGTACCTGGTACATAATAAATAGTCCACAAATGACAGTATATGTAACATATGTACTGATTAACACAAATATTATTGATCTCACCTTTATACCTTATTATGCAGATTCACATGCAACATATTTCATTTACATGTGAAAATAATAATATTGCTCCTTAATATCTTGGGTTCTTTTCTTTTTTTTTTTTTTTTTGTCTTTTTTTTGAGACAGGGTCTCACTATGCAGTTCAGGCTGGCCTTAGGCTCACTTTGTAGCTCAGGCTGGTCTTGAACTCACAACAATTCTCCTGCCTCAGCCTCCCGAGTGCTGGGATTACAGGCATGCGCCACCACGCCCGGCTGGGTTCTTTTCTTGGACACAGAGAAGATGAGTCTGCTTTGCTTCCCCTGCAGCTAGTCATAGAGGACAGAATCAGAGACTTGTCCTGGCCAAAAAAATGTGAGGCTGAGAGGGTGAAAAGCCCTCTCCCAGAGTGTCTTTACTTCTCTGCCACGGTATCCTGAAGTTTCAGGTCAAGGATGTGGTGTTCCAAGGAGATTGAACTCAGTTGACCTTGGCTTCCCAGCATCTAAGTGGAACAGAACATGGCCCCTCTCTATTGCCCCCCCACAGGCCCTCACACACTGTGAAGGACATGTAGTGCGAGCCTGAAATGAAAATAAGCCGCTCATAATTATTGTTTGTGTATTTATTGCTTAGCCTATTCTATCTTGACTAACACTGCAATTTAGTCAACAGATTCCAAGTATCCAGAGGCAAATTTGATGTAATGGAAACAAATATCTCAATTTCTACTGAAATTAAAGTTAGGGCTCATAAAATTATGATAATAACCTTGCCTGCAATATTATTGAGAAATTATAACCTTCCATCTAACAAACACAGAGCTCTTATTAATCAAACAGTAAAGTATTTTTGTATAATGGTATATGTTCAGCACATTTGACTTTTATTATGTTGTTACATTTAGATTCTAGAAGTGTTTATTGGACTTAAGATTGTGTCTTACACAGAAAATCATGTATTAAGTATATAGTGTATATATCTCATGCACTTGACAATTTTATAGCTTAAATTCTGTATCAGATTCTACAACCTGCACTTCTAAATAAGCCCACAGGTAATACTGGTGCTGTTGTCCAAGTGTGATGTTTGGATCCAAGGCATCAGCACCATCTGGGAGCTGGGGGTGGGGACACGCAGAAGCTCAGGCCCCCACCCAGATCCACTGAGCCAGATCCTGCCCTTTACCAGCATTGCTGAAGGACACTTGCAGGGAGGTCAGGGAAACACTTTGCCGGGGGAAAGAAAAGTGTTTTCCAGCACAGCGTGAGTTTCAGAGCCCTCTGTGGCTACCAATGGCTCAGTTTCCCTTGTCCCTACCACGGTCAGCCACTGCTTACTTACATTTTACAATAATGCTACATGAATTTTCTTGCTCTTCTCAACTCAAGGTGGAAGCGAGCACTCTGACCTGATGGCCCATTATGAGTGATCCTTCAGCACCTTCCTGCAGGAGAAGCCACAGTGCCTCCCAGGCACACTGTATAGGGTAGCTAGTGTGAATCAGCTCTGACTCAGTGCTAGCATTACTCCTTCATTTCTTTATAACTTTGAACAAGATAATCTTTCTAAGTCTTCTTTAAAAATGGCCCTATTGCACACCTACTGTACCTCCTAGGACTGTATAAAATTCTTAGAACATAGCCATGTATGGTGGCACATGTCTACAGTCCCAGTTCAGGAGGTTGAGGCAGGAGGATCTTGAGTTCAAGTTTAGCTTGTGCTGCCAAGTGAGTAGTGAGACTATCCAGGACTACTTACTGAGATCCCATCTCAAGAATGCAGACAAAACAAACCAAAGTAGGGGCTGGGGAAATGGCTCAGTAGAATAAGCGCTTCCCTGGCAAGTGCAAGGGCCTGAGTTCAATCCCAGGTTCTGCAAAAACAAATAAACAAACAATAAAACAAACCAAAGCAATAAGACCCAATACACAGACACTCCAAAATAAATAACAAAAAATTTCTTAGCACGCTTTTGGGTAGGTAGCATTCCTTAAAAATAGACACACTCTTCCAAGCTACTCAGGCCTCAGTTCTTCTCATGACTTCTGTGCTGCTCTCTCTGCTCCCAGCAGTGGCGGAATCTCAGTGCCACATCCAGGTTAGAGGACACTCCCAAGACGCAACATCCAGGGAGAAAGAGGCAGCTATCAAGGGAGACAGCAAGCTGAGGCCAAACCCCAGCCCTGTGTTGGCCACCTCCAGACCCCTCCAAGGTTGAGAAGATTATGACTAGTAGGTCCTGAAACTCCCTGCTCACCAAGGCTGCCATGATTCCTGTCCACTTTTCTCTCTCCATTGCTATGTCCTCCACCTTCTACTACTTGATCAAATACAAATGAGAAAGAGAAAGAGAGACAGAAAGAGAGACAGAGACAGAAAGAGAGACAGAGACAGAGACAGAGAGATGGAAGCAAGCCATCTAGTCAGGCAGGCTCTGCAGTAACACCATAGATATCTGACTGTCACTTTATCTAGATTCAAAGAACTCCCCACCTGTGAAGCTCCTGCTTGGACCAAGTTAGGCAGGCTCCTCTTCTTCTCCAGGCCTTGCCCTGGAAGCCATCCCTATCTTTTGCACACCCATCTGTGTTTTGGCCCAGTCGTGTTTTAGCAGGAATCCCCATGCATTGCAGTTTCCTACTGCTCGGCCTCTGTGGCTCTGAGTTGACTTGGCTGAATCTGGAGTGGAACTTGCTCTCTCCTCACTGCTGCAGTGGCTGAATGCAGTCTTCCCTGCCACGGCAACACATCAGCATAGGTCTGTAAAACAGTCCCCAGGGCATACCTGTAACCCCCAAGCTCTGGGAGGCCAAGGCAGGGGATCACAAGTTTGAACCCAGATTGAGTAATTTACTTAGACAGACCTTGTCTCAAAACTAAAATGCAAATATAGGGCTGGGTGTAGATCACATTGCAAAGAGCTTAGAATTGATTCCAAGGGGGAAAAAATAATCTCAGACACAAGCAAAGGTGGAGGGGCTGCTGCCATAACTTCGTGACATGTAGATGCTGCCCATTACCCGTGTGTAGGTCTGACACAGTCTGTGAACTTTTGGTGCCCTGCCACCTTTGGTTTACATAAAACATGCAGTGCATTGTTATACAACTGCTTGCTCTTCATCTTGCTAATGGAAACGCCAGGGCACCCCAGCTGTTGGCTGTTATAAAACTTAGAGGTCTACCTGAGTATCAGATAGGTGGGGCCCAGTGTGCATGAGATTTTCTTACATCAGCCAATCTGCTACCCCAGGGGGAGGCTAGAAGTGTAAGTCCTTGAAAGGGTACTGTTCCCAGGTCTCTGGTCTCTCTACCCACCCACTGGCCAAGCTTCCTGCAGCTTCCTGCTGCCAACCCTGGATCGCTGGTCCTGTAAGTAACCCACGTTCTGTTTCCTGCAGCTGGGGTTTACCGGCTCACTTGCTGACCTGATGGACTCACCTGAGCCGAACTCTCTGTCTGGTTCCTTCTAGACCCCAGACCCTCTATGGATCTCTAGACCTATTTTCTAGACCTATCCATCTTCTAAAGAAGATCTGCTCTCCTTCCATCCTATCTTTTCCAGAGAAAAGCTTCACAATGGAGTGAGAGGAAATAGGGACAGCAGCTGTGATACTGTAGCCTGAGAACAAAGGCAACGTAGACAGTGCTTGCATCAGGGCGTTGTGCCCTGTCTTAGCCACATGACTCTGGGCAGGATGGCTTACCCTCTTGGAATTATAATTTCCCCATCTGGAAAATGGATATACCTATCTTGAGGGTTTGGTAGGGTTTTTTGAAAATGTATTTTGTAAATGGTACAGGGTCTCACTACCACAGCTCAGACTTGTAGTGCTCTTCCTGTTTTCAGGCTCTCCTTTTGCTGGGATTACAAGCACATGCCACTGCTTCTGGTCTTGGTGACTGGCTCAGCATGCCCGGGGATGGGGCTGGTGTGGCATATGGTGCCGGGGATCAGATCCCAGTCCCTGTGCTTGCCAAACAGGTGTTCATTTTGCTGAGCTGCCTTGCTGGCCCTGGTGGGGATTTTTTGAGAATTAAATAATGAATGAAATGAAACATATATGACACTAAGCCTGGCACCAATTTAAAAACATTTAAAAAGAAAACCGTGGTTTTCAGGTCGTATGTGAATTTATATTCCATATACTATATATTAGCTGGACCATCTCTGGTAAATCATAGCTCCTCTTTGAGCTGGTTCACTTTATTTGTGTTTTTTATTTATTAAAAATAGGACAATCTATACGTAGTCCAAGGTATACTGAGGAATAATGGAAATGGTTCAGGAAGTGGACGGTTGTATATCTGGACTTATTCATATATATATGCATATATATATATATATATATATATATATATATATATATATATATATGCTGAGTGCCAGCTTCATGAGGGACACTGAAGGTCTGCTGGTGACCAAACAGAGGCTTCCTCTCCCTCACTCAGCTGACATCCTCATAGTGGAGACTCACACTGATTGTCACAGAAACAGCTTCTCACTTGACTTGTTCACAGGGTCTTAGGAGAAGGAGGAGGAGCTGTGACAAGGCAGGAGGAGGTGACTGAACCTGTGTCTTGTTGCCATCTTGGATGGAGAGGTTTGCTTGGACTCAGGCAGCCCAAGGAAAAGATGCCAAGCAGTGGAAATGTCTGAACGTGCCTTTATTCTTGGCTGCTCAGGCTTGTAGTTCACTCTGGCTCCTGGTGACCCGTGGCAGCTTAGTCCACACTTGTAGCAAACACACAGTAGTGAGTATATGCCAGGGAGGACCTTGCCTGCCCAAGTCAGTCACGCTGGACAGTGCTGACCTTGCATATCAACCATTTGTACTGTGCCTGATGAGATGAGCTTGTATTGAAATCTTGCTGATTTGGACCTCATGTCAACCAGAAGTCACCCCCCATGCTCCAGACATACATAGCCATCTTGTGCTTTCGTGTTTCCTTGCAATAGGTTGGTGGAGTCTAGGAAAGGCGAGCATAAACTGAATTTTCTGGGTGAAGGTGGAGTGCAGCCTGTATGAAGCAGGGAGGGGTTGGGGTGCAGGGCAGTGCCAAGCTTTGCAAGGCTTTTATGATCTCAGTAAGGAATTTGGGATTTCTGTTTCCATGTTTCCACCCTTGCCACATAGTACAGTAGGCATCAAAAACATTGCCTGGAGAACTTTCCTTAAACTAAGTTTGCCACATTTTTTAAACTGTTTATGCTTCAGCTGCTGCCCTGAAGCTATGTGTTTTGTGATTTTTTTTTTTTTTTTTTTTTTTTTTTTTTTTTTTTTTTTTTTTTTTTTTTTTTTTTTTTTTTTTTTTTTTTTTTTTTTTTTTTTTTTTTTTTTTTTTTTTTTTTTTTTTTGTCTTGCTAACAGCTGTCTGTTCCTTGAAGAGCTCTGTTTATCTAATTCGGTTAGGCTGGTACGCAGACAAGTGGGCTCTGATATGATAAATTGTCCATGAAAGCAAACGAGAGAGGCAGAAGCTACTAATTACCATTCTATCCAGGAATAAAGAGAAAGGGTTGCCCGCTGTGCAAGCCAGGCCTGGCAAGCGGGTCTCTGATTATTGGCCTGCTGGGAGAGAATGCTGTCAGTGGGACCTGCTGAAGTGGTAATGATTTGCAATTACATATCAACCTTTCTCTTGGGATATATACATACTTTCTAGATATTTCTCTAAACTCCAAGAGGCACAGATGCTGAGCTGTGATCATACTGCAATTAAAAATCAGCATAGAAGAACTGCTTCAATATTCTTCCTCGTGGCATAAGATTGGGAAGATTCTCAGGACCTTGCCTGGTGTGGCTTGAGTCTACCCTGGCCTGTTGCACTGTGCACAATCTGAAAAAGAGTTGCTCCAGTTTCCTGTTAAATGTTGAAACTAATGCCACCTCACCCAGGCTTCCTCAGAACCAGCAATGCTTTCTGGAGCCTTAAAGGTCAAGGGAAATAATGGCAACTGGCACCTTGTTCTTGTCACTCCGAGCATCCCAACATCCTCACCTAAAGACTCTTGCCAATGACCAGCTGAGCCCAGGGTCCCCTTTTCCTATCCCAAGACTTTTCCCAGAACAAGGCATCAAGGCATGCCCATCACCAGTGAAAGCCAAGGCTCTGTGCCAGAGTGCTGGTAACGGCGCTCTGGGAAGCCCTGAGAAATATGGGCTCTAATGTAACTTTACAAGGCCGTTGAACCTACCTACATTTGGGAAAAATCATTTAGCCTCTGTGAAACCTTTTCTCCCCTTCCTCTAAAATGTCTGTCCTCCGGGAATGTCACAAATCTAAGTAAAAGCAGCCCATAAAGTGATGCACATATGTAGGGAGAGACTGCAACATTATTTGGGACCAAGATCAGACCTTCAGACCTCTTTTCTGTACTGAGTCAGAAATGAGCACTGGTAATGATCCTTATCTTCTCCCCACCATGGGAATAAGTGGCTAGATTGCCAGGGATGGGTTTGAATCTGTGATCCTACTGTCTCAGCCTCCTGGAGTGCTGGGATTGTAGGCATGCACCATCATGCTGGGCTGCAAACTGTGTTTTGCTTGAGTATTTTAGCCTCTGGAATGGGTGCCTTGGGGAGGGTTCTGGAAGGCAATATATACAATGTATACCCTTGATGGACTTCAAACTGAAATGGCCTACATCACTTCTGGGCTAGAGCACAGAACCCTCCAGCATCTCCTCCCATTTCTGGAAAGGTTTCAAGTTCCATGCAGGCACAGGTAGCAAAGTCTTCACTGCCTCAGCCTCCTGTGGGCACTCAGGGCTACCTTACCTAGAGCAGCTTAACTAGCAACAATTTATCTTGTAGACCCAGGTGTGGGCAGGCTTGGTTCCTGCTGATGACTGTGTGGGAGGAGCTTCTGTTCCAGCCCCCTGTGGTTTGCTGTCAACCTTTGTGGGCTTCCTCGGCTTATAGAAACTTCATCCTGACTCTACCTTCATCTGCATATGACAGCTCTGTGTGCATCTGTCTCCAAACTTCCCCCCTTTGTAAGGACACTGCTCATATTAGAGCAAGGTCCACCTTAACCCAGTTGACACCATCGTAGCGAAGAGCATCTGCAATAGCTTCATATGCAAGCAAGGTCACATTCTGAGTTATTTGGGATTCGGGCTGCAATATGTGAGCTTTGTAAGGGCATAGTTCAACTCACCTGAGACAGTGTTGACTCATGCTGGACATGTGACATGAGTGAAAAGCATTTGGCTTTAAGCAACTGACTTTTGGGGCTCTTTGTAACATTGGCACTGTCACCACTGACCTAATTCACAAGAACAGTTTTAAGTAAAGTGATGAATTAAGCCATCAGTTTTGTCAGGGGTGGATGTAAAGCTGACAGAGGAGCTTCTTCTTGAAGCTGGCTTCTCCCAGATGTGAGCCCCTTGTCAGTTGTTGGTGCAAATTTGTGCAGCGATAGCTACCTGATTGGCTGCCCAAAGGATTTATTCCTCAGTGACTTAATTCTCTGTGTTAGTCAGGTTTCTGGGGCTGATATCAGAACATCTGGACTGGATAAGTTACAGGGAAAACACAGGAAATCTTTCCACTCACGGCCCCAGGGCAGGTGGCACATCTGGGGATGGCCTTGTTTGTTGCTGGTAGAATTCAAAGCAGATACAGGTCATTGAATGTGGGGGATAGAAAAATAGGGGGGGGCAGGGGTAGGGGCAGGGGCAGGGGCTCTCCTTCATCTCAAAAGCCACCAGTATTCAGCCAGGGGGTGACCTTGATCTTGATGGATTTATAAACTCCAAATCACCTCCCAAAGGCCCAGCTCTAAACACCATAGTCAGATTTAATGCCCAACTTTTTACCCCCTAAGGTAAACTGCAGTGTGACTTCAGGAGGGAACACCCCATATTCCCATTACAGCTCTCACTCAGAAGCATCACAGAATAAGAAAAGGAATGAAGAGAACAGTCTTCTTGGAGGTAGCTGCTAGGTAATTCATTTCTCAGCTCCAGTGAGTTAAATAAAGGTCGCTAAGATCTTGTCTAAGTAAAAATTCTCATCTTTTTTTTTTTTTTTGTGGAACTGGGGATTGAACTCAGGCCCTTGCACTTGCCAGGGAAGTGCTTATTGTACTGAGCCATCTTCCTGGCCCCTAAGTAAAAATTCTACTGCTGGAAAATTTAGGAATTCGACAAGTGGAAGAGGCACTGTCCAAGTTCACAGTGTTAAATTCTAGGCAGATCTGGGATATAACCCCACACCTATTAACTTAGTTTTAAGGGCAGCTTTGATAATGGCCAAATACACCAACTTTGAGCAGCTTAAATGTCAGCAATGGAAACTAGCATAAGTATAATTTGTACAAGACTGTATGTGAAGAATTATTTTGTGATAGGAAAAATGAAGCATTTCAAGTACTGCTACTATGAATCTGGGTAGGCTGTCAGTGTAAAATGCATAAAATTCTTGAAGGCTTAGAAATGTGTGATTTTGTTGATAATTATATGTTGAAATGAAAGACATGAGGTGAAAAATAAAATGTATTGTTAAAATTTCTCATTTTTGCTTTTAAATGTGTCAACTGAAATATTTAAAGGCACATGTGAAGTTTGCAACTGTCCTGCCTGTTATATTTTGATTGCCCAGGGATGACCTAAGGATTGGCAATGAAGACTTCGAAGGCTTGTTCTAGACCAAGTGTTTAGACTTGAACTTTGGGGATGTTAAGCTTCCATTCTGCATAGAGGAAGATGGAGATTGGAACATGGCACCAGCTAGCTGAAGGCGTCTGGTAGCTCCTGGCTGAGTTCTCCGCCATCTGCACCGTCCCTCA
The DNA here is from genome assembly GCA_004027165.1 of Ctenomys sociabilis. Taxonomy (NCBI): domain Eukaryota; kingdom Metazoa; phylum Chordata; class Mammalia; order Rodentia; family Ctenomyidae; genus Ctenomys; species Ctenomys sociabilis. The sequence continues at coordinate 19,112 of PVKA01022477.1, read as the reverse complement.
GTATCCTCCACACACTGATGTCCAGGACATTCCTGGCCATCTATGGCAAGACAAATGTCATCACTAATAAGAGTGAATAAAGATTAGCATAAAATATTTTTAGTTATCTGTATCTCAAACTGTTTGGGGGGAGAAAGGAATTATCTCTGTTCCCACCAGTACTCTTTCCTGTTTCTCTGAGAACAGAATCCTTTACTTGCTTGGTAGGCAAAGTGCGTGACCATGAGGATATGATCCAGCTGCTTCATCAAGACGAACTCCTGGTGCTGGTAGTGTGGCCGTCTCCTCCTGTTGGCTACAGGGGTGCCTTGGACCAGGTATCCAATGGATCCCAGAAGCTTAGACCCTACTGCGGCTCTGTGAAAACTCCTGAATGGTAACTATACTCAGAATCTCAAGTATTTTCAAGGATGCTTTAAATTAAGATTTCACTGAAGCCCTCTGAAGTTTGGCCAAGATATTTCAGTTTGAACAACACAAAATTAACAATGGGTGCATTGTTATTTATTTTAAATAATGCTTAAAATACAATCTAGGCAATGCTTCTGAGTGCATGCTTAACGGTAAACTACAGACAGAATAAGTTTCATGTGCTATATTTGATTTAGAGATCTCAGTTCTGGTCCATAGATACTATTCATCTTCTCTAGGAGTACCTGGGGAATGTTTGCTTTGGGATCTTAGGGATTTCCACTTGGAAGAAACACTGTCTTTGTTTAGTTCGGTCACTAAGCTATCTGTAATGTCATGGGAGGTGTGATTAGATTATAATAGATCAGTTAGAACCCAGGTGGTAATGCTGTGTCTGAAATATTGAGTCTATATTTTTTTGTTGTTGTGCAAGCCATCACCACATACTTTGTGGCTTAAAATGGTCTACATTATCATTGTGGTTTCCAGGGTCAGAAGACAGGCAGAACCCTCTGGCTCTCCGCTTAGAGCCCAGAAATCTGTGGCCACTAGCTGTGGAAATGGGCTCCTCTGGAAATAAGTGCAGGTGCAGAGAGCTGAAGGTCCCCATTTTCTTTTCTTTTTTGGGGAGTAGGGGTAGTACCAGAGATCAAACTCAGAACCTTGCATTTGCCAGGCAGACCCTTATACTGTTGAGCTATCTCTCTGGCCCAAAGGTCCCCATTTTCATGGGGGCTGGTGGCAGGGGTTGCACTGAGCTACTAGAGGTGTCCTCTGGAGTAAGGCCCCTGGGAACTGGGACAGTCTCTCCCGCTGATTATCAAGCTGCTCACCAGTGTGCTAGCCCATGTCTCCCACCACGAAGAGGAGGTCATGAAATGTATACATGCTTGGTACAAGGATCTTTGAAGTCTAGCTGCCCTAGTCTGTCCTCTTGCCCCTAGACAAAAACCTGCAACTCCCTCCCATGGTTCCCAAGAGTCTCATCCCTTTATTACACCATTTCAAAGGTCATGGTCCAAAATGTCTTATCTAAACCACAGTAATAATATCCAGTTCCTCTCACTAGCTTCATTGTGCCCATAGCTCCTCCACAACCACATGCAGAAGGAGTTGGTACCCGTGAGTGCTATACTAGCAGGCCTATTATCATAGCACATGTAGCTAGGGCTTTAAAAATGAATCCAAAGTCATTCCTGCCTGTGATGCCTACATCTTGGAATATGAGATGATTCCTGTCATGCTTAGGCAGCCAAACACCAGCTTTATCCTCAGGTGACTGAACTTCCTGCTTCCTGCTCACAAAACTGATCTGAGAGACTCATAATCATGCTGGCACCAGCCTCTTTAGGACTTCGTGGGAGAGACGGAGGTTGCTGGATCTGCAGGACTCGCTGGATCCTGATGAAAAGTCCTGCCTCCTTCCAGTGGGAGAGAGAAGGCCTGATTTTGCAGACATTTGACACCTCAGGTAGTAGCCACAAAACCTATTCCTTTCTCATCATCAGTCTTACCTGGAAGGTGAGAGATTCTAGCTTTGATTTTTCCTGTTTGCTGGGATCCCTCCCTCTCCTCTTTCACACTGTACTTCTGAGTAAAGGAGAGAAAGCCTTTAAAGTGTGTTTACATTTTTCTCATTAGGTTTGTGACTCCTGGTAAAAGCCATTCATCTAAGGGACAGAGGCCTATTTCACTCTCTCTGGGCCCAGAAAAGACTCTTCCATCATGTTGATAAAGTTGCAGTTTTGATGTAATCAAGTGGAAATATTCTTGCTATTTCTTGATTCCCCAATATATCACATGGATTTATATGCATGTAAAAATAATCTGTACTTTTGGTTTGACTTTCAATAGTATGCATGTAGATAGATGTGTGTGTGTAGGTTTTGAGAGCAAAGCTTTCCTCATAGAGGAATACTATAAATCCTTCTAGAAACCTTGGAAAATAAAAGATCCTTAAAGGTGAAAATAGAGGTAATCCCAATCAAGCACTGTCACACAGGAATAATTACAGTATTTATATACTTTTGTAGCAAACAAACAAAAAACTCAAACACTTTAGAAGGGTCTTTTCAATGCACAAACTGAAATGTCCTCTAGCATACACAGAGCTCTGCATCTGCCATGCTCAATAAATAATATTTCGTGGTTCAACATTTGTGGACTCACTGTTTTGTGGGCTTTTAAAAAATAATCTAAATTATGTATAGTGGATTTTTTGTGGTATCATGGGATTTTGCAGTACTGTGCAGTACAGGTATATTGTCAAAGTTGTATAGGATTATGAATTTAGAAGATGGTTAAAAACATTAGCAGTGTTTTTAAAAGTGTGAGAAAGGTTTATAAGAGTATGGGAAGGGTTTATGAAGCCTTGAAATAGATATAAACATTAAAATAAATGTAATGTCACCACTTATCATGATTTTCACTTATCATGGGGATGTCTGGAACGTAATCTCTGTGATAAGTGAGGGACCACTGTGTATTACAAAACTTTCTCCAGATCATTTTTTTTTTCTAAAAATTACTTGAAATTGTTAGGTGAAAATTGTGTTTTAGTGGAGGGAAGCTTGCTGGTTTGTGTTTACCAGTGAAAGCTGGAATTATGTCACTAAACTTTCCTAATATGATGGTAATAAAAACAATCACACTAATTATAAACCTCTAAAAGAAATTACCCTTTCTCTTTACAGTAATTTGTAGGAAGCTTTGTGGGTGAGTGAGTGCTGACTTTTTCAGTGTGTTTAACATGGAATTTGCAGGGAGAAAGGAAATTTATGCTCACTTATATTTTCTAAGCTCTGGGGAAGTTGCATAAAAAGAGGATTTTGTGTATATGCCAGGGATTTGACTTCCAATTTCTATCTGTGTCCTGTGTAGCTTGATTTTTATTGGTAAAATGTGTATAAAATCATGATTATCTCATAGGGTAAATTAAGTGTAATGACATCAAACAATTTAGATATGTTCTAGGCAGAGCATCATAAGCATTATTTTCTTTGTTTTTTACTTTTATTTCCCTTCTTCCCACTACAGAAACCTATCAAAAAGCGAAGATTTCATTGACATATAGATTCTGTATTATCTTCGCTTAGCATAGTGTAATGGTTCAATCGCATTACTAAGTTGACCTTGGGGACTGCAGTGGCACATTGGTACTCATTAGATCTGGGAAGTGTGACAGTCCCAATCAAGTAGTTGTGGGTGGAAAAGGTAGCAAGTCACAAGGCCATTGACACCAATGTGCTATAACTTTTGTTCGAACCAAATGTTCGTGTCAAGAGCATCAAATCCGAATTTGGTAAGTTTCAAAGCAGTTGAGAACCAAGGGGCTATGGCAGGTACATCCGGCCTCTGGCTCTGTTCCTTTGCACGGCTTCTTTGCCTGCAGGAAGAGAACAGCTTTGCTCCACTCACCTTTCACGTAAGGTGGCTCCCTACCTGGGAGCCAACTCACCTCACACTAAGCCTCTGAAACCACGAACCAATGAGCACTTTGCCCCTTTAATTTGTGGGTGTCAGGTATTTTGACACCTAGTATTGTGTCCTTAGTTATGGTTGCTCAATGCTCTGTAAGTCTCTTTCCTACTCTATCAGAACATGATAAATATCTTTACTCTAAAAATATTTCAGTTACTGCTGCAAGGATAAGAACTATTTTGTGCACAATAGTTATATAGTTACACTATTAAATCACAAAGTTATTGTTCAAGTATATTGATTTATCTATTTTATCAAACTGCCATTTATACCTCAGATATGAGAGGGATGAGCCGAATGCTGACAGGTTTCTGTGACGCAAAGAAACTCAAAGCCTCGCATACTTTTCGTGTTTGTGATGTATTCCACATTTACCCTTTCTTCCTTCCCCACTCTTTCTTGTACTAGGATTTGAAGCCCAGACTTTGTACCTGCTGGGAAAGTGCAAACTTTCCCTCTCTTTTTCAATTCAGAGAAGGAGTCAGGCTAAATTGCCCAAGATAACCTCAAACTTGCAATCCTTCTACCTCAGATTCCCTAACAGGCAATCACCCCCTACGTGCTAACAGTTTGGAACATACGCCTTCTCAAGCCTGCAGCCCTGAAGACCTCTGATCTCAGCTTTTAGGGACAGAAGGAGCCTCCAAATCTGGGAGGTACTGAAACACTCTGCTTACTGGGGAAGTTTCAGGGCACTGATGGGATTTGCTTGATAAGTGAAGGGCTTTAGAAAGCCTACAGCTTCAACCATGTTTCCTGCTAGGAACCTAGACCCTAACATGGGAGGTGAGGAAGTAAAGGGAAAGGTAGCCTGGGCCCTAACCCAGCCTAACATGTGGGGCTTGTATTGTGAGTGCCCACTGTTAGCTTCCGGGACTGTGCAGAGCCACAGAGCCTAGTGCTGTGAGTTTAGCCTTCAATCACTTCCACACATCATTACACTTGTCTTACTTGTGTACTGTCTCTTTTACTCTAAAAAAGTATTTCAATTTTTATTGTTGTTGTTGATACAGGGTCTCCCTATGCAGCTAGGACTCATAGTGATCCTCCTCTCTCAACATCCTCAGAGCTGGGATTACAGCTGTGTGCCACCATGCCTGGTTTGGGGGCCAGCACAGCATTCAGGACTAGGGGTCAAACTCGGGATCTTGTGCTTGCAAGGTAGGGACTAAGAGCTATATCCGTGGCGATGTCTTTTACTTGTTAAGAGTTAAATCAGGGCCGGTGACACAACTCAGGGACAGAGCACATGCTTAGCACGCATAAGGCCCTGAATTCCATCCCAAGCACTTCCAAAAATGTTCTGATTAAGAATGTTCTGAGATACGTGCATGCTAGGTAAGCGTAAACCAATCTGTCCTCTGTAATTGTAATGGTAATTGCCATCGTGAGAATCTACCACATTTTACTTCTCATTTTTCTTGTCAAGGATACTTAAGACTTCAGTTTTTTCTATTATAAAATGCTACACAGGAGCATCCTTACATCCCTGTGAAAATCTGTGTTTGTGAGTGAAAATTTACCTAAGATTGATTCAAAGAAATTTCAGAGGACTCTCTACTTGATTTATCTACTTGTTTTTCGCTTGCAAACCTACAGTTTGGGAAGCAGTGTTTTTCTGGTTTTACCAATTTCAGTAAAATATGAGTGCAAAGTAAGCAATTAGTGGGAGGTTGAACATTCTATACAAATGTGGCTCAGGCATGTTTGTTAACAGTGAATTTCTTGGCCTAACCAGACTTGCTCCTTCTTCCTTTTTTGGACATAAAGGAAGAAAGGTGCCAGGTGCTGCTCAGTAACAGTGCTGCCACCCAGCCTGGTGTGGTGGGACCCTGCCCCTGAGATCCTGGGAGGCTGAGGCAAGAGGATCTCAAATTCAAGGCTGCCTCAGCAATTTAGTGAAATCCTGACTCACAATAAAAATATCTGAGTGCCATCACCTCATCGTGGCTATTAGGTTGGTGCTCATTGGCGTTTGCTGGTGTCCTTCCTGTCCATTTCCCTCTTTCTGCCCCCATCTCTTTGTCTTTAGTCTTATGTCCACCTTCCTTTTACTAAACACAAAGGCTTTCTAGACAGGTGTGATGGTTGTACACACCTGTAACGCTAGCTAGGTGAGAGGCTGAGACAGGAGGCTCAGGTGTTCAATGCCAGCCTGGCCAATGTAATGCAACTCTATTTAAAAATAAGAATGAAGAAGGGCTGGGTGTAGATCAGTGTTATGTGCTTAGCATATGGAAAGCTTCAGGTTCAATCCCCAGCACTACAGGGATAAAAAGCATTCCCTCTTGCCCTATTTGCCTTTTTGATGGAAAAACAGAGAACAGTGGAAGGACAAGGACCTGTGACAAAGCCCTGTGAAGTTACTGCTTGTTATGTCAAACACATAATTAACACCTGTGACTCAATTAGTTTCAACAATGAATTCATGGCTTCTACAAATTCAGAGGCTAGGAACTTCACCCTGAGGTAGGAATCCGCAATCTTCATCTGTGTGCAACCTGAGGCTACCCGAGACTGCACTCTGTTCTACCCTTTAAGGTTGCTTCTCATGGGTCCTGTTTCTATCACTAGGACACCAGACTTGAGGAGAGGCTTTGAGCAAGTTCAAAGCCCTGTCCCAGGCAGTTCCTAGTAGATCACCACAACTCAGGGAACATTTGTTGACTGAATATATGTGTAGGGTAAGAACTGTGTACTTGTCCATAATGCAAGACAGAGACAGGGGCTGCCTGTCAGCCCCTTCTGGAGATAGAAATGGCACAAGCCATAAAAACAGAACCATAGAAACACACAAAAACAACACTCAAACACAAAGGGGTGCTACCTTCTCTGTGTCTTGCACACGCCCCTCAGCAAGCCCATGAAACTCTACTTGCAAAACACATCTTGAACCGTCTTCATGCCTAATGCACCATTTCTGTCTGCCTCTCTTGGGTTTTCCCAGCTGTCATCTTCACCCAGTGTCCCTGGGACGCAGCAAGGGGCCATTAACTCAGCACTTAAGTAGGCACTCGTTTTTGTTTCCTTTTGTTCCTTCAACAGCTTGCAATGAGCATTGTGGCTTAACACAGCAATTATCCTTTTATAGTTCCTGGGGGTCAGAAGTCCACAGGGCCCTCACCAGGCCAGAGCAAGAGCGTCCACGTTGCCAGACACGAGGGGTACCCCAAAGGTGAATGTGCACCTTGCTCTGTTCAACAGTGGTGGTTGTGCTGTGGCCTGGGTCTGCTCCCTCGCCCTTCAAAACCAGCAGTGTCAGAGCTCTGCCCTTTTCTCTCCTAGTCTCAGAACCTGCTGAGTCTCCAGTCTCCTCCTGTGCATTAGGGGTGCTTGTGATCACCCTGGACCCTCCTGTATAACCCAGGCTAATTGCTTACCTTGAAGTCTGTGGATTTGCACTCTTAATTCCATCTTCAACTTTAATTCCCCTTTGCCATGTAGTTAAACACATTCACAAATGTTGGGGATTAGGAGGTGGACATCTGGGGAGGCCATTATTCTGCCTTACTAAATATTTATGGAATATTTGAATTATAAGTAGCCAACCAGCTTAGGAGTCCTACAGATCTTTTCGTGGCTTTTTGGGCTCATGCAAGGCAGGTCACACCATTCAGGCTTTATAATTACTCTGCTGGGCACTTTCAGCTCCCTGAGGGGAACATAGGATTTAGGGCTCAGTGTTTGCTTTAATTATCAGCCTCCAAAGAGGACCTAAAGACCCTGAAGATACTAGGTGAAGAGCGTCTTCAAGATCTAATTAAATAGCTAATATTCTTCGGAAGGCTTGAGATTTATAGCTGGTGCCACTGTAATTGGCATGGGCTCTCCCAGAGTGATAAATGGTGGCGTGGGGAGCATGAGCACCCCAGGTGATTCCAGCCAGGCTGATTAATTACTGCAAGGTTAATGCAAGGAAGCTGAAGGCCATGTATTCCAATCAAGCAGAGAGCATTTGTCACAGCCTGGATCAAGTTCCAGGGACAGAGTGGAGGAAAGATAAGGAGATAGGTCCCTCCTGTGTCTGTGAACGGCAGCACCCTCTCCTGCAGCTGTGTGTACTGAGAAGGGCTGCACACTCCTAGTACCCTCTAATCTTATGCTTCCCTAAGAACAACACCGGAAAGACGTGCAGTTGTGCAAAAGGCATTTTTCTTCTTAGAAAAGACATTGTGTGTATCTGTCATATCTCAGGCTATTTTTAGTGGTGATGCTTTCAAAACTTAAGGAGCCTATCTCCTCTCACCAGGCTCAAGCCCTGGGTTGCTATGCAACAGGATTGGCTCCCTGGTGGTTCTCTCCCTCCTCTCTCCAGTTATTCAGCACACTGGACCTTGGCAGAAACCAAACATTCAAGTAAGGCCAGCTCATGAGAAGAAAGAGGTTTTGGAATCTCCCTTTCAGAATTCTCACTTGGCCTAATTCTGGTTGTGTGACCTTGGGCAAATCTCTGTCTCCTTGTGTCTCAGTTTTACTAGATGTGAAATGGGAATGCTATTAGTATTTAACTCATAAGGTGGAGGAAGTGTGATTGTTTATGTAGAGCACATTGTGATTTCTCCAAATAGTTCCTCTAATTTGCACAAAATGAATGTTACACAATTCAGTGGAAAGTTGCGAGAATCCTATTCACACATCAGTGCCACTTTACATCACATGTTGACGAGAACTGATAGCTCTCTGTGAAACTGAAAAGAGCAGCCATCCTTCCTCACAGTTAACTTTTGTAAGCAGAAGAAGGCAGGTGCTTAAAGTTAGCATTTACAAAGTGCTGTGGGTTGCTGGCTTTACCTGGCAGGGGTGTCCTGAGGGCCCAGGTGCCCCTGAGTTTGTTTCAGGGCAAATGCTCTGGAATTTTGGGGTATGCTTCCTGAGTCCAGGGCAATGCCGTTAGTTAATCCCTACCCAGGGCTCATGGCCCAGTGCCTACCTGGAGACCAACTGTTGCATCCACAGAGCATTTCTGTTTGTGGCTTCTTTCTCACAGTGAGAAGCTTACTGATTGCTTTCTGGGTGCCTGTGGAGGGCCACTTGCACTTAAAATGTATTAACATTTAATGGGCACAGGCATGTTATGGGACAGCTACTTCCGCTCTAGGGAGGACAAGCTACTTACCCAAGTTACTCAGCTAAGACTTGCAAGCCACAGACTTGGGACTTGGCTTTGCTTATTCCAGAGTCTGTTTTCTTAGCCACGCTAGCCCCTTCCTTGTCACAGTCTCAGAAACACCACCCCATGGACAAAGGTGGTGAGGAGGGTGAGTTTGTCTCACTCCACTTTCCTGGGTCGGAGGCTAAGACGCAATGCAATGGTAAGCACAAGGGGGATTAGCGCCATTACCAAAGAAGCCTAGGGGAGTCAGCCACCCTTTTGCCACAAGAGGACGCACAGCAGGTACCTCTGTGAGGAGCAATTGCTCACCTGACACTAAATCTCCTGGTACTTTAATCTTGAACTTCAGCCCCTAAAACTAGACATAGTAAATTTCTGTTCTTTATAAATTACTTGGTATTGAGCCAAGCATGGTGATACATGTCTCTAATCCCAGCATTCAAGTACCAGAAACAGGAGAATCATGAGTTCAAGGACAGCCTAGACTACATACAGAGATCCTATTTCAAACAAACAAACAAACAAACAAACAAACAAGCAACACAATTTGGAGTATTTTTTATAGCAGTCTGAATAAATAAAGGCAAGTAATATTGCTTTTTTTTGTTTTTTAATCTGAGGAAACTGAACCTTAGAGAAATAAAGTAATCTGAAATAGGCTGCAATTCAAAGTCAAGTTTTGGACATCTTGAATGGCTCTTTTGTCTTTTTTCTTCCTGGCCCATTAAAACCTTGGGAAGGGAGCATTTGAAACTCTTTATTATCCAAAAAAGGGATACTATGATGTACATAGCAAATTTACACTTTGGTAAAATGGTTGCAGGAACACTTCCTGACCAGCAGGGACGCTGCACCAAAAGAGTTTTGGGGACTGCAAATCTCCCAGAGAAACTGCTCAAGGAAGAGAGCTATTCTCTGAGTCTCAGAAAGGCCCCAATGGCGATTCTACCCAGTTCGCTGTTGACATCCTTGCTGCTTGTTTTGGTCCACAATTTGAGTAGGAACATTTCAGAGGCCAAAAGCACTCTTTGTGGATTGACCAACAAACTAGATTTAAAGTCTCAGATTTTCATTTTCGTTTCCAGTTTTTCTATTGTGTGAAAAAACAAATTTGGGGTTCTGAGGTTTGAATGAAGACTCAACCTCAGAACAGGGGTCTTTGAAATGACAGTTGTGCAAACAGCAACAAGAAATGAGCCTAAAAGCTCCAGAACTAAGCGATGTTATTAGAAATGTAGTGGTGGAAGGGAGAGGCAGGACCAAACTGCTCACATAGGGGCCTGGAAGCACAGCAGGGGAAGTGACCCCCACAGGCAATGCACCTAGGTGCCCACCTGGTCCACCCCCTGTTCCTCCTGTGCTCACCTTCTGGCAGCATGTTCCTCTATGAAATCAGTGATTGATCATAATCCAGTCAGTCCTCCACAAGTCTCTAGCCAATCAAGATGACAAGAGTAGTTTACCCAGAGACCATTGCTAGAGTTTTCTTTTTTTTAGGAGGTTGGGTCCTTTCCTAGAATAAATGCAGTTATGGAAATAGCACCACAAAGAATGACCAAAGAACCTGTTTCTCATCCTGGATTTGCCAGTGGTGCTGCAGTCTTCAGCTTGTCTGGCATGACTGATCCTTGTTAAATCACAGTGCTTCAGCTCCCACTGGGCTCAAATCGCCTATCCTTAAGATGAACAAACACCCTTCATCTTCTGAAATAATCTATGTTTTAATACCCTGCTGTAGTGTCCAGCTATGAGCTCAAATCTGTGCCTCAACATTTGATTTTAAAAGATGCAGTCATTGCAATTTTGCCCCATCAGGAGTATTTAAATAGTTGTTTTGTCTTATTGATAGCCTGCGTGTGTTAGTAATCCTTAATCTTTGTACATTTGGTGTGTGTGTGTGCATGTGTGTGCACACGTGCAATGGGCCTGTGAGAATTTAGTGAAAGTTATGAATCATCAACTCAGAAAAATGTGCCCACACACAGACACACAAAATTTCATATTTTTTTCAGATGTTTTTTGAGCCTCTCATATAATTACTTCCCCTCCCTGAAAGGGGCTTGTGGGTCCTGAGTCCAGTAAATGACATCTGTCCATGTAAGTGAGCTGTTTTGTGCTAGTGGCCCATCAGTGTCACCCCCACCCCACAAGGGCATCACAGAGTGGCTGTGTTCCTCTCTGCTGTGGCTCCTGTGTGTGGCTGGACTTGGGTGTGTTCTAAACACAGGCAATCTCATTTTGTTTCTTCAGGTCATAATTTTCTACTTCATAAAGTAAGACCTTCTGTTCCAAAGACTTATATATGTGTAACATGTGAGTTACTCTTAGAAAGAAAAGAAGGAGTAGGAGAGACAGACAAGGGAAGGAGGAGAGACAAAGAGAAGAGTGGAGACAGAATATGAATTCAGATTTTAGAAACCTTAGTCCTTATCCAGGCTTAATCATATTTTCTTCATTATTTTCCCTGAAAAAAGCAATAATAGTGCTATAATGAATATCAATTTATTATTATATGCATGGAAATTGCTGAGAGTAGATTTTAAGTGTTTTTACTAGCAAAAAAAAAAAAATGTGTGCAGTAACATGAACTAGTTTGTCTGTTATTCTAGCGCTGTAATCCTAGCACAGTGGGAGGCTAAAGCAGAGGGACTGCAAGTTTTAGCCAGGCCCAGACAATTTTATGAGACATTGTCAGAAAGCAAGAAATAGAGAAATTTATTTTTTAAATTTTTTTTCTATATTTAGGACAGGGTCTACAAGGTTTGCAGGGTCTCATGATATAGATCGGACTTGTAGTGATTCTCCTGTTTTCAGCCTCACAAATGCTGGGATTTCAGGCGCGTGCCATTCCTCCCGGTCTCAGCTGGCATCACAGCGTGCCCGTGGGTGGGGCTGGCTCAGCAAGCCGGGAACTGAACTCCTGCCGCTGCACTGTGCCTAGGCAGGTGTTTTAGTGCACTGAGCTCTTAGGCTGGCCCTAGGAAATAGAGAAATTTAAAAAAAGGGCTGGTGCAAAGATTCTGGGTTCAATTTTCAGTATCACGAGAAGAAAAAAATAGACACACACACACATATATGGAGAGAGAGAGAGAGAGAGACAGACAGACAGACAGACATACAGACAGACACAGGCACAGAGAGACAAAGAGAACAAAATCATTTTCTATACCATAAATATATCGAATTTTATTTGGTTGATTAAAAACTAAAAAATAAAAATAATTTGATGTGGAATAACAATTGCAATGTTAAAAAACCCCAAATGCTATGTCTTTTCAAACTTTTCATTTGCAAATGCAATTTTATACTCCTTGGAGAATACCTGTACCAACAGATAGATGGAGAATCTGAGACCCCGAGAAAGTAAGTGGCATGCAAACATCCCAGAGCTAGAAAGTGGAAGAACTCAACCAGATCCTGAAGTTTCCTATCATTTCTTATGCCATTGCTGGCTGGGCGTGGTGGCACATGCCTGTAATCCCAGCACTCGGGAGGCTGAGGCAGGAGGATTGTTGTGAGTTCGAGACCAGCCTGAGCTACAAAGTGAGCTTAAGGCCAGCCTGAACTGCATAGTGAGACCCTGTCTCAAAAAGGCCATTGCTGCTCTTGGTTCGTTTGTTTATTTATTGTAAATAAACAAACAAACTGGGGATCAAACTAGGACCTTACACTTGCCAGGCAGGCACCCAAGCCACTGAGCTATCTCCATGTCTTCTCTTGTTGCTTTAGATCCCTTTCCATTTCTTCTTTGTTCATGCTGGGAGAGACCTCTGGTGCTGAACTACACCTCAGTCCCCTCTCTTGAAGATGTGATGTTCTGGACTCTGCCGTGGTGCTAGTTGCTTCTGAGTGTGTGAACTGACTGCTGACTTCAGACACACCGGCAGGAACCACAGTGGAAGTCTCAGCCCTTTGGGTCTCACCTGGAGTGACAATTCCTCTTGCTTTTACGAACTTAAGAGATAGAGCCCACAGCTTTTAACATACAAAGTTTCTAGAGCTAGGGGGGACCTTTGGTAACATCTCATCTGGAGGTGTAAATGCTAGAGCCTCCACCTCTGGCCTACAGCAGCAACAGGTGGAGCAGTGACCTGGGTTCAGCCTCCCTAAGGGCTTGCACCAAATGCACCCAGAGGCAGTTGCTGGTCCACAAGAATATGTGTTCTCTGCTGCTTTTACTAAAGCAGGTTGCTGTCATCATCTGTTACTGTTGCACGATTGTTGGTTTTTTTCCTATCATTAGTTGGAAAAGGCAATAGCTCCTTATTATAAGAGAGTGACAGTGTTCTGTGAATGTAAGTGAAGGCAACTTTTGCCTGAATGTGAGGGACCAACGTAAGGAGTGTGGGCTTTGTGGCATGCTGGATTGCAAAGGAATCACAAGAAGAGGTATGCCTCTAAGTGCTGTGCCTGGGAAGCTGTATATGACCATATTTTCCTATTTTTTTTTTCTTATTTGGAAAAGCTGACAACTTGGAAAGTGATCAGAAATGTCTTAAAAATACGATGCTGTTTCACTGACCTTGTCAGATACAAAAGTCATATTTTTTGTTATATAGGTTTTGCTTTATCTTGGTTTTAACCATCCAGCAGAAAATTATAAAATGAGGTATAAAAAATGAAGTCATATTAATATGCTGAGCTGTAAAAGGCTCAAGTTAACAACTTCTGACATTGACAATTTTGCCAATAATCCACAACTATTATGGACTGTTGGAGTATATTGGATTATTTTGCTGAATTCACACACCTATAATATTTGAATGGCAGTGGAACATCCATCTCTGACAAAACTAAACAAAAAAGGGGGATATAAATGAAGTTCCATTTTGTAGTGAAAAAATTATATATCTGTATATACAAAAATAGGATAGATATACCACTACTTTCTTTTAGTTCAATCAGAAGAAAGATTTACATTAATATTATTTAGACAAGATATGTCTGCATCTTGTACTCTGAATAACTACCACAAAGACAATATGCAATGTATTAATTATTGTAGCTGTCCTACTAACCTGTTTTGAAACTGTCTCATTGCCACTTCTTTCTCAATAAAATTGATCAATACTGCGAAAAATAATACAACAGGAACAATAATGTTTTGAAAACAAATAAACAAAAAAACAATGCTTGGGGCCAGCCAGCCAGCTGAATGGATTAAAGCACCTGATTAGGCAGGTGCAGGGTTTTGATCCCCGTGGTGTTGTGCCCCCCCCAGGGGTGGGTGTTCTACACTGAGACCTGGCTGAGACTGGGCATGGTGGTGCATGCCTGTAATCCTAGTACTGCAGAGGCTGAAAACAGGAGGGTCACTATGAGTCTGATCTATGCAGGGAGACCCTGTACTAAATGCTTAAAAAACAAAATTAAAAAAAAAATGTTGGCTATTTTTTTTTGCATTACTGATGATTAAGCTCAAGACCTTTTACACTGAGTTATATGTCCAGCCCTGTTATATGTTATTACTATTATTTTATTGTTGGATGAAGGGTTTCACTAAGTCATTCAGTTGCTCAGATACCTCCACCTTGCAGATTGCTGGGATTACAGATTGGTTTTATCATGTTCCACTTAGGATTTTTTAAAAATACTGTACACTTAAAGGAATTTGCACCTGGAGACCAAATTCTTCCAGGTGAGCTGCTAATTTGTGAGCTTGGATCCAGTGTAGTTACCTGACTTTGCAGGCCAGTGTGCTAAGAGGAAGAGGACACCTGTGGGTCCTTAGTGAGCAGAAGGGTAAGGCGGTGGGAGTTTAACACAGTTGCTATCCTGGGATCAGTTTCTTCCTCCTCCAACATACTGTTCTGTTCATTTTATCCTCTAACATTTTCACTTAGCATGGAAGGCAAGTGTCATCCTTAAATTTACACTACTTGCAGAGAAAGGTGAGCACTGGGAGACATTCTTCAATCAAATGCCAAAGGCTTAAGTAGCTCTTAGGTGAAATTTAAGTGCTTAGCAGTCGCACTATTTCTGGCTGTGAGAACCAGCACTAGCAATTCTCCGCGTGGCTGTCCTCCATAATCAACCACAGCACGCCATTCTTTGCAGATAATTTGCCTTAGACATACTGTGTTTGCCAACTCATTAAGGCATAAATCAATTATTCTCTCATCCTATACTGGATGTATCCAGATAAAATAGTTCCAGTCATCAGAAAGCAGAAGCTTTTGCAGGCAGCACAATTCTATTGTGGTGAGAAACTTATAAAGCAGCTCATTAGTCTGATAAAATCCATGACAATGGGAAAGGACTTGTCAGTATTTTGATTTAGGGCTTTAATGTGGTCCAGGAAATTGATGGAGTGAACATAACTTGCTTTGGGGACACTTGGAACACAATGTATTGATTTTTTTATATCCTGTGCAAATCTGGCCAGGCCACCAGTCCTGAGAGAATAAACACAAAATGAAGATTGTAAAGAGCATTACTTTCAGACATTGGGAGGCAAGAGGAACTCATGCAAGAATTATGGTAAAAGAGAACTTACCCAGAGCTTCTATTCTCAGGAGATGGATGACATAGGGCTGATGGGACCCTGACACTAGAAACCAGTGGAAAGACTCCCTATCAGAATAGTTTGTGAACTCTAATGTTCCTAGAATCAGGATGATACATAACTGCTCCATTGAGATAATCCCAGCCCTCCGCATTGGAGTGATAATCAGTATGTGTTGGAAACACATCCTATTCCTTCCTTATTGTTCATTTAGTAAGTGATAGCTACATGTTAAGAGTAAGGAAAAATACTCACACACATATTCTAAAGAATCCCTTTAGGTGGTTGGAATTGTTGATCTCATTTTGTAGCTGTCATAGTGGAAGTGGAGAAGCTGCAAAGACCATCAAGGTCACCAGAACCACAGAGGTCAAATAGTAAGTGGACAGAAGGACTATGCAATTAGCCTGACTCATATGGGAGCTCCACTGTGCCTTTGTACTTCTTCTTAGGGAAGAAAGCATGAATGCATAAATAGGTGAATGCTTCCAAACTGAGAGTGTCATAGAGTCCAGGGATGAGCTCACTACATCTGGTAGTTTAAGGGACCTGAGTTTAGTAGGAGTTAATCTCAGGTGAGTTGCCACTGCTTAGAAAACAAAGCTGGTACTACACTGTCCAGGAGCTCAAATGCCCTGCTAGTGGGTTTCTCTCTCAGAGCTTAGCTTTCTGGTCTTGGAGCTAAGTATAACCCAGATATTGCTTAGAATTCATGGTAGTCTTTAGGAGGCCACTTAAATGTCCCAACTCTCAGATTTCTAATCTAACAAGGGAGATGTTTTGTGTAGTAGTTGTGACTATCATATAAGGTAATATTTGAAAAGTTCCTGGCACAGTCCCGGGGCAGGGGCACAGTAGCCATGTGTGCTTTAGAGTTTACCCAAAGGATAGAGGGGAGAGGAAGTTTCTCAGACTTTGGGAGCTATCAGGAAGGCGTTGGTTCTCTTGCTGAGCTTCAGCTCTGGAAGTCAGGATCCTGATTCACCTCTTTTGGGGCCCCCTGATGCTCTGTAATTTCTGGTTCCTTGATCTAGAAAGCATGGAGTTACTGGAGGATGTCTTGAATGAGTGAGGAAATCCTGTAGGAACATTCTGAGAAGCTTGATACTACCTTTGTGGCCTGGAGACAGAGTCCAGTTCTCTGCTGTTTCCTCCCAGCAGCCTGCTGCTAGGCAGAGCATGGTCTCACAGCCTTTGTGCCTCTATATTCTGAGGATGCCCTGCACCCTCTCTGTACCCTCCCTGGGTTATGCAATGAGGATGAAATATATCTTTGTTCTTGACCCTTCTGTTGCCACGTTGATGAATTTTTGCCAAAAGGAAGTCCCAAGAGGCCATGAGAAGGGAAGCAAAAGAGGGAGGAGAGTGTAGGAAGGTTTCTTATTTATTTAGTGTTGGGCATTGAACTGAACCAGACCCTCATGCCTGCTGAGCAAGCATTCTACCATACAGTTAAAGCTAGAGCCCAAATCTACTTATTTTTAATCAATTCAGAATGTATGTGTACCACTGAATGACTTTTACCAGTAAACCACAAGCCAGGAAGCTGAGATTAACAGCACCCTAGGCCTCCTCTTTAAGCTCTTGTTTCTCTGCATTCCTTGCTTCTAGTGCACCTTAGGTTACCATGGATGTCTCGGCACAGTCATTATTCCTTGCAAAGTTATTCAACCTGGCTCTTTCCTTCTGCTTTATGAAAAGCATTCATTCTCTCTGGTCTCTTCTGGCTTGGGGCTTGGCTGGTACTAACCCCAGGTCCTTATGTCCCCTACATCTACCCTATACCCACACAAGCTTTGTCAAACAGTTGCTGTGGTGAATTTTGCCCTTGTTTTGAATGTGCTTTCTGCCTGGTCCAAGACTTTGATTGATAAGTGAAGCAAGAATATTGTTTTCGCTAGATCACGGCTCTGCTAACAACCAAACTGGAAAAGCTCAGACAATGGCACTAGTGTCTGCTCAATATCTTTCAAGCATCTGAAAATTAACACAGCAGTTTCATTTATTTATTTTTATTGGACAAAGAGTCTCTGTATGCAGTTCAGGCTCAGAGTGATCCTCCTGTCTCAACATCCCCAGTACTGGGATTACAGGTGTGTACCACCACACCTGGTTTCAGGGCCAGTATGGTGAGCCTGAAAAGAACTCCAGGGCTGGCATGGCATGCAGTGCCAGGTATGGAACTTGGGTTTTTTGCATCTTCTAAGCAGGCACTCGGACCACTGAGCTATCTTTCCAGCCCAACATGGCAGTTTTAAATGATGTCTCCTGAGAAATCCAAATACGGGCGATATCCTCTTTGGAAGTGATAGTTTGACACTTATTATGAGAAGTGATGATACAGCTTAATGGTGACTGAAATATCCCAAGCTGGATATTATAGAAGAAAAGTAGAAGTAGGGTAGTGTTGGTAGAAATGGAAATGCATGCGCTCTACAGTTCCTTAGGTGCTTGGTATGTAGGGTACTTACGGTGGATGGAATTTGAGAAGAAAGCAAGGATTCCTCCAAGTTTCTGGTGTGTGCCAGTGATTAGATAGTGGCATCATTTCCTGAGCTTGGAAACCATGGAGGAGAGTGTTTTAGTGGCAGAAATTCCAGGAGTTCTGTTCTGGAGACACTGAATCTGATGTCTAAATGAAGATGCCAAGTTGTATCCTCACACGCATGAAAGTTATAAAGCCCATGAAATCTGGATTGAGAGTATGATTTCTGGTACATTGCTGTACAGACTGAAGGTCAAGCTGTGAGCATGGGTGAGTTCGCCGAGTCTGAGGCTGTAAAGATGATCCCACACAGGGGCTCTCAACCTTGGCACTGTGGATACACAGGGCGGCTAAGTTGTCATAGGGGTCTATTCTGTGGGCTGTAGGATGATTAGCAGGATCTCAAGCTCTACACAAGAAATGCCACTGTATTTCCCAACTGTGACAACCAGAGCATCTCCTGATTTTCCCAACTGCTCATTCAGGGCCAACATGGGCATGGTTGAAAACCCCGAGGATAAGACAGTGGTGCTGAGAAGAGGCAGGTGGTGTCTTGTTGCTGAGGTTTTTATCCTGCCCCTGCCTGATGGTGAGACCCTGGTGAGCACACTGTTGAACTTGTTGACATCTCTGTTTACTGTCATGGTGTAGAGACAATAGTAGGAGGTAGATCCTCACTTCCTCAGGTAAGATAGGCAAGAAAGCTTGAGAACTTTTGCTTTGAACACCGTCTGACTCCAGCAAAGTGTTTGCTGTTGTCATGTTCTCAGAGAGGCCCCCTGTTGGGAAAGAAGTTGGGATGGAGGAGTGAGACTTAGGAGATGCACCATTCATGACGAAGGAGAATGGGAGGAGGCAAAGACTTAGCTTGAGTAGCTGGAGCAAGCGTAGGAGGAGAGATGAGCAAAGAAGGGTGACTTGCAGGACAGAGGGAGGCAGAGCCAGTGGTCACAGGCACATTGGGCTTCTCACCTAGTTAGGGCTCAGTGCACCTAACCCATTCTCCTTCACACACACACACACACACACACACACACACACACACACACACACACACACACACACGTACCAGGGGCTGGGAGAAACCCATTCAGATCATGTTACTGAGACAAAAATGT
>PVKA01022476.1:18869-37167 GCA_004027165.1 Ctenomys sociabilis | reverse complement strand
CTGCCCGCCGCCCGGCCGCCTAGCCCTCAGCCTGGCCCAGTTGCCCGCCGCCCGGCCACCAGGTGCGCGGACGGCCCAGGTGTGACGGGTAGCCGTCCGCGGCCCGCGCCTGAGGGACCGTTACCCGCCCAGTACCCTTCCAGAAGCCCGAATGTGGTGTCGCTGGTTCCCAAGCCTGGGTGTAGAGAACAAGGGCTTTGAGCAAGAGGAAGTTCAAAATGAAGGGCTCAGGCCGTTCCGTGCGTTGGGAATGATCCCCGCAGCGTGGGTATTAGGTTCCCTCCCGACCTTAGGCTTCAAGGGCGGCGGCACGTTTCAATTAATCGTTCAAACGGAACTTTTAAAGTGCCCTTAGTTTGGAGTGACTTTTAAGGGCAAGCATGTGAGATTTTCTTTGGTTTTGGAAGACTATCTAATTTTGACATCTAAGAGCTCAAGATGGTAAGATTCTTCCATTTAATGTAGCAAATTAAGTATTGCCATTTTCTGATTTAATAGCCAGCCCGCCCCGTCCCCTGCCTCCTTAAGAAAAACCTTTCCACGTACGTCTTTTGAGTCCTTTTGGGGAGCCTGGTTTTTAAAAATGAGTATTAAAGATGCTTGTTTGGTTCATCATTGGACTGTCGAATCAGTAAAATAAATCTATGGGTTTTTTTTTAATGATTTTTGAGTGAATAATTTTAAAACTAAGTTTTAACGACTCAAAGTTTGAGACCAACGTTTTCTTTTTTTTTTTTTTTTTTTTTTTTTTTTTGAGACAGGGTCTCACTGTGCAGTTCAGGCTGGCCTTAAGCTCACTTTGTAGCTCAGGCTGGTCTCGAACTCACAATCTTCCTGCCTCAGCCTCCCGAGTGCTGGGAGACCAACGTTTTCGTCTTTGGGTAGTCGAAAGTTAAAAGTGACAGCACACAAAAATAGTCTTTACGGGGAGGAGATATCTGCATCCCTACCTCTTTTCTAACAATTAGGCCGTTTCTCCAATTCTGGTATGGTGAGACACCTAGTGGTGAAGTAGCTGAACAGTAAAATTTGTTTTAAAACGACCTCCTCTTAGCAAAGTGAATGAAAATTGTTACTTAAAAGAATAATTCTTGTCGTGCATGGTGGCGCATAGAATAATTCTGAGGCAAAGATTCGTGAATGGAGGCTTAACTTGAAAACATACTTTATTTAATATCACAATGGCAAAATTATTTTAAAGATAATGCAAATTGTAGAAAATAAAGTTTGGTAATCTTGGCTCCTAAGCACGTGCAAAATATGACCCCTCCCCAAAGGAATGTGTGTGAGATTTATCAAAAAGAAATAGAGATGTGAGAAGTTACTTTTTCCAGTAAACAATCTTCTGATGATCAATATGCCATAATTTTGTGTCTAGTGAGGCAATTTTCTCTCCTAATATATTGGTTCACTTGTGTGTATTTAATCGATGTAACAAGCAGATATAATCCCACTGAAGTCAACTAAAACATATATTCTCAGGATCTTTTAATGAAAACTCATGAATTTGACCTGGGGAAAACTTTATATGAAAGAAAATTTTCTTAGTGTTCACTAGATAATCTGGAGAAATACCAGAAACAATAATGCCTTCCTTATTTTAGCATCTTTTAAATTTTTTTTCTCCAAAAGAAATACTGTTTAAAACTTGAGTAAAATGTTTCCCAGTGTCATTTCTCACTCATGTAATTGCTCAGTAATTGTTCTTTATGTAATTGATTTGAAGTCCTTATTTTCAACTTCAAGGGTATGCCCTTTATAATTGGTTGTAATTGTATAATTACAAGAGTTGCCTATTGTGATTTTAAGCCTGCAGTAGGACATTAAAGTATTAAGGGCAATAAATAAGTATAACATGTCAAGTTTAAACTAACCCTGTATCTAGTGCAGTAGTAGTCATTTGATTTAGGTCAAGTAGGATATGTCAGTAATTTTACCCATGAACCAAAGTCTAATTTGTTCGTTTTTGAGGCAGGATCTCAGGATGTAGTTCAGGCTGGCCTTGAGCTCACCATGTAGCCTATGCTGGATTCAAACTCTAGTGATTCTCCTACCTCAGCCTCTTGAGTGCTGTCATTACTCACATGCACAAGCACACCCACCGGCGAAACAGTCTTTGTTAAGAGAAGCCTGACAATTCAGACCTTATGAACTGCCATTGGTACTAGATTTCTGCAACAGGTCTTGTTTTATATATATGCTTATCTTCATTATTTAATATGCTTCCCAAAGCCCTGTTTAGAGAGTAACATATTTTGAAGTACCTTTATTTACATCCCAGAACTATTAAAGCAATTATCTACCTTACTAATATAACTCAGGAAGAATAATCTAGAATATTAAAATTATTTGCTTTTTTAAAAAAAGTTATTTCTTTATTTGATACAGGGTGTATCAGAAAATCAGGGTGTCTTGCTTTGCAGCTCAGATTTGCAGTGAGCCTCCTGTCTCAGCCTCCCGAGTGCTAGGATTATAGGCATGTGCCACCACAACCAGTTTCAGGGCAGGTACGGCATGCAGTGCTAGGTATCAAATTTGGACCTTGCGCTTGTCAGGCTGGTGCATAGACTGCCGAGCTATCTCCCTAGCCCCCATAAAGTTACATGCTTTCATGCTGTTAAAATCATAAAATAATTTAAAGTAGGGATGGAGAGATGATTCAGGGGCATAAGTATGTGACTGAAAAGCACAAAGTCCCAAGTTTCATACCAGTAATACATGCTGTGCCAGGGCCTGGCACCAGGCATGGTGACACGTGCCTGTAATCTCAGTGCTAGGGAGGCTGAGAGGAGAAACATTATGCGTCTGAGCTGTGTAGGGAGATCCTATAACAAAAAAGCTAAAAATAAATTTGTTAGATATTTTGAAAAAAGTAGTCCAAGAAAATATTTGCATGAGGTACTTAGTCAAGTTATCAGATTTGGTTTTATTATAACAAGAATTTGTTTTAAGTAGGATATACAACATGTATGGTATAATTGGGATAAATTTGTATTTTTTAAAATTGTCAATTTTCCATTATTTATACTCAAATAATTTTTTTTTTTTTCTGGAGAAAACTACCTACCTGCTCATTTCAAAAGAAGGATAAAATGTTTTATTCTGCAGAAACACAGTTTGAAGATGTCTGAAAGGCACACAGCCAGCCCTGGAGCAGGAAGTGAGGTTGGCTCACCTATCAAGTTCAAGTACTCCAGTCTCAGAGATTTTTGTTCCACAGCTTCCTTTGAAGATAGTGGCCATCATGAGTTGTCAAGATCTTGCGGCTTTGATAATACAGATAAAGAATGTTTTGGAAAGACAGAAAAGGACCCAGTATTAATCCACACACACCCTGAAATCTCAGGCCTGGGCTTAATACATTCCCTAGAGTCTCCTGCTCAAAGAAATAAATTTGTCTTTTCTAAGCAGGAAAATACCCCAGAACTCTGTGAAACTCCTAAATTTGCTGGAAAAAAATCTTTACCACGGAGAAGGTTAGATGTGTCTTTCTCTCTCCTCAAGAAAGACTTTGAATCACAAAACAGTTCTCAAAGTAGCATAAGCCAAGTCCTCAATTTAGAAAAAAGTATTCCTAACAGTGTTTTGGGTTTTCCAAAACAAAACAGCTTTAACCCTTTAATTACTAGCAATGTGACAGAGGAAGTGACTTTTAGCAGTCAAACCCGAAGACTAAATTTTTCTCAACACAAGACTTCTACAATTGATGATTCCAGGGACGAATGCAGCCTATTTGAAGTTGAATGTATATCTCCAATTCAGGGCAATAATTTTAAAGATTCAATCACACACGACTTTAGTGATAGCAGTTTAAGTGTTAGTGATGAAAATACATATCCTGAACTTCTGGGTTCCTCTGGTAGTAGAATAACCTATAGCAGAGATGAGGACATATTTGTGACTCCAGTAAGTAATCTTGCCCCAAACATTAAATTTTCTGCCAGTCAAAAACTTTCTCCTTCAGTTGAGGCAAGAGGCAATATTTCTACTCCTGAAGACAGTGGTTTTAACTCACTGAGCTTGGATAAGTCAGAAGATTCCTTCTCTGATCAAGAGGGTTCTTTTCATGAACTATTTCAGAAATATAAAGGGCCTTGCAATGTGGGAGATACAATAAGAAAATCAGGGTGTCTTAGAAGATCAAGAAGACTGTCCACTCTTCAGGAGCAAAGCTCACAATCAGAGACAGAGGAGGAAAAGCAGATCGTCCACCCCACTTTTCAAACAAGACCAGTAGCTGCTTCAGACATCTCAGAGAGTCAACTGAGCACGGATAAGAGTAGGGATTTAAGTTTTAAGAACTTATCAAAGACTCCAGCCTTGCAATTAGTGCACGAACTCTGTATGAAAAGCAAAAGGAAAAGATTCCAGGGAAAGGATACAGATGAATTCTTAGAAGAAAGAGATGGGGGAAAAATAGCTATACTGCAATGTGCACTTGCTGGGCTGATTGGCAAGAAGATGGGTGTAGAACAATTGGACATCTTATCAGAACTAAAATATAGAAATCTAAAGCATATTCTTACTATGGTTTTAGATTCCTTGACTGAAGAGAGCCTATACAGGTAAGGAAAAAAAATAAATTTTTTTTTATGAAATAGAACTTTTATAATTTTTTAAGTTGGATGGTTCTATGACTTGAATGGTTGTCTCATTTTTTATTTCTCTTATTGTTTCTATCTTTGGCTATCTTACATTTTATTAAAAATAGTTTGTGTCCTTCCCAGTAGAGCTTGCTAGTGTAGTCCCTCCTGTTTAAAAGCCTACTTTAGAAGCAATGATAATCTTTTTTTCTGGGAAAAATCCTTATCACTCACTTGGAATGAGCATTCCTAAGAGTTAAGCTTCACTTTTTTTTTTTTTTTTTCTTGTGGTATCAGGGATCAAACTTAGGACTTTGCACTTGCCAAGCAAGCACTTCAAGCCCATCAAGTTTCACATATTTAAGAAGGCAAGGTTTATTCCACAAATTGTTTAAAGCTGTATTTAACAATTCATGTGCTATTTTCAGATCCAAATTGTCTTCAAGTTAATGACATTTGTTCACAAACAATAGCATTGTTGTGAGCATGACCACATATATTAGATATCATTTAATTTAATCCAGGTTCTAGAATCCAAGAATAGTGCTTAGCTTTCATTCTTTCTAGAAACCCAGAGTGTGTTATTCCATTTTTATTGTTAAAACAACAGAGGCAGTTAAGTACTTTTGGGAAACAGAAACTGAAGAATTTGTGTTTCTAGATATTCATAATTAAAGAAAAATTACCTGAGATGTTTAGGAGAATGCGTGGTAGGAGGGGTATGAAAATTTGCAAGAGCTTTCCTGGTGGTGATGTGGCGGCACTGCAGAATTATCAGAAGAGCCTCTGGATTGCCATGGCTAAGAAACAGGGAAGTCAGGTTGAACCCAGGCCTAGCTATGGTAATTCCTTCCAACACCCTTCTTTACCTTTCCCCCATACATTAAGTGTAGGTTATGGTAGAGGATTGTAGCATTGCACAGCTGAAATTTTTCTGAGATACCCAGCCACATATTCTGCACTCAGAGAAACAGTCCAAAAAAAGTTTAAGTGACCTGCCAGCAGTCACTCAGAGGTGCAGGAATAGATGTAGGTCTACACCTGAGGTCTCTTAATATTTACCTAACATGTTCTCACATAGTTTAAGGCCTGTCAGAATAGACTTTGTAGCCAGGCATGATGGCATATGCCTGTAATCCCAGCACTCAGGAGGCTGAGGCAGGAGGAGGACTGCCACAAATTCAAGGCCATTTTAGGCTAGTGAGCAGATATGGGACGTTTTTCTTATATGCTGGAATAATTGGATAGGGGCCAGTTAAAGAGTTAGGTAATACCTTAGGGTGCTTGTGGGCATGAGCAACTGATGGTCATGTTTCAAACATGTCTCCTCTTGCCCATCTTTTGAATTCAGTGTTTGCACAACACTGTAGAATGTGTGTGTATTATCCTGTTCTGTTTTTGGTAACAGAAGGGATGGTGTCAGTTACAATAGCTATGGAGAATCCCCAGTTATATCATTTGCCCATTAATGGGTGACTTTCTACCTTTTTCCTCTGTCTTATGTACTGGATTAGAGACTACTAATAGGGTAAGTCAAGCATTGCCTTGCCCCTCCAAACAAGTGACTTTCAGCATTCTTCCCTTGAAGTGATTAAATGAGAGTAATTAAAAGGCAAGACTAATAGCTGAAGGATTACTTTTTTTTTTGTATCAGGAATTGAACTCACAGCCTCATTCCTGCCAGGCAGGCTCTGTGCCACTGAGCTATATCCTCAGCCCTTCTGATTTAGTAATTAATACAGTTGAACTCCTTGATAAATAAGGATGAAAACTTTCTTGTCTTGCTATTTTATTCTTATAACATTGATGAATAAAATAGGAAATTTGTAACTGTAATAACTGTATCTCTATTTCCAATGAAGGATCAATTGTTCTTAGTTTATTTAGTCAAAATGATAGAGATCTGTCAAATATAGTAATAGGGGAAAACAAGTTGGCCTGGTGGTATACTCCTGCAGTTGTAGCCCTCTGGAGGCTGAGGCAGGAGGATTGCAATTTTAAGTCCAGCCTGGACAATTAGGGACTATTTCCCAAAATAAAAGGAAAAATGATTTAACATTCTTGTGCTACAGATAGTAATCATTTCTGCATGATGTATTTCAAATTTGCAATATTAGTGTCATAGACAGTGTACTCATTTGGGCTTTATATGGTCATTTATAAAACAGACCAGTTAAAATAATGCTGGCATATACTTAATGTTTTAATAAGAATTATTTCATGTAATGAACCAATATGAAAAATGATGTTGCTTAATTCATATTCTTAATGAAGATGAATAATTCTTGTTTAAACTTAGTGGCCAAAATCTTTAAAACAAAAATTTCTTATTAGTAATCATATATAAAATGATAATCTTTGGGGATACATACAATATAAACACTGATCTTTCTGTTTTAGTGTTTGGAATGTCAGCCGAAATTGGCGTGAAATTATTGTTCAGGATAAAAAAGCAAATCGGAGGAGGAAATTTTATATCACACACCTGAAAGCAGATTCTCAGGTAATGTGTAGAATGCTCTTCTAAAGTGAATTTTTATACTTACATAACATAATTCCACATCACTAGACAACCTAATCAGATTTCCCTGTTATCTTTTAACCTTTTCTATTTAGCAGACTCGTATTTTCCAAACTGCTTTGCACCTATACATATAAATGGTATAGACTACTGAGCACCATGAACATCTTGTTGGGTTTTGTTGCCATTTACACAGATTTGCTGTGGACAGCAGTTGAATACCAATGACACCCTGGATACTAGTTATAATTACATATCCTTATTGTATTTTTATCCAGTCTTTTGAGTGTATATGCCATCAACCATGCCAAGTGCTTGAATGACAATGATGACATTTTAGATGTGGTCCCTGTTCCCTTGGAGCTCTTACACTGGGTTATACAAATAAACACGTGATTAAATACAGGGATGTTAGGGTAAGTCCAGAGTTCTACAGGACAGTTTAAAGGAGTGTTGGGGTAGTACTGGGGCATCAGAAGTGCATTGTTCAGCTCAAAGCTGAACGATGAGTTAGCAGTTAGCTAAGTGATAGAGAAAGGAGAGCAAAGTGAGTAGTGAGCAGCATATGTAGAGGCCTGGAGGTGGCTGAGCTTGGCAGTTGACATTTGTGATACATGATAAACTTGTAGTCTGCTGAGGATCTGAGGTCCAGCTTTGAAGTTACAAGAAAAGTCCTGCAGAAGCTGATGAATTCCTCCTGGGGACACTGTGTAACTGACATCCCCTGACTGACACCCACTTGTATTGCTTATTGTACTATAGATTCAATTTTTGGCATCAATACCAAAAAAGTTCTGTTTGCTATTTTTGTTATAGTAAAAAGTATTTAATAATTACTAAAGTACATTGTTAATTGGATTGCAAATAGCAATTGAAAAAAAATAGGGAATAAATAATTGTGAACACCTAAATAGATGGATGAGTTTCTTATTTCAGAGAAATACTACAGATTCCTATTAACAAAAACTATGACTTTGAAAAAAAAGTTTCATCTTTTCTTCTATGATGTTTCCTTGTGACTTACTCAGAACTCCTGGCCACTTGGTGCTGCAGCTACTGGTACTGGGAACCCCTAACAGTGAAGACAGTATGATTGACTCCCTTCCTTTTAGAGTAATGCTATCTATATGCTGGGGGTAGACTGAAAAAAAATATTTTTAAGCAAGAACCTATTAATATTTAACTTTTAGTCTCATACTGTACTCCTCTAAGGAAGTAACATGGGGTATCTTATTAACCCCTCAACTAACTGTGGATAAAATATTCTCTTACCTGAACCTTCACTTTTAAAACCTTGACTTTTAAATGTCCATACTTTTTGTTTTCTTTTTTTTCTTATTTTGGTTTGTTCCTTCAAGCTCTTTCAAAGTAACACAAGTACACTGTTTAAAAAATGAAATTTGAAAAACACATGAAATTTGGTTATGAAGCTATAGGAAAACACACTCTTCTTTTGCCCAGATATCTTTTCCTGTACTCAAAGTTTCCCCATCAAGACAACTAGCATTTCTTATAGTTTTTACTCCCATACTAAATTTCCAAACAAAATTCACAGACTAATGTTTATTATATATTTTCTATGGTGAGGGATTAGTTCTCTAATAAGCTTTAATTACTACTTCCATGACTTCCCTACATCCCACTCCCACCTTGAATTCTTTTCCCCATTGTATCATAAAACTGTAATTATACCACAATTTGGGAGCGAATTAGATCACAACATCTTGAGACTGTATTGACAGTATTACGACTTGTATACTGTGATCACATTTTCTTTTCTGCCTAACTTTGAATTGCTCCCCCCTCACCTCACCTGCTTAATATTTATCTGTACATATACCTGCTTAATCTCCCATTGTCTATTACAACTGAAAGTCTCCATGTAAACCAAACAAATCAGGTATTCTACCTCTTCCTCTTTCTGCCTAAGGTCCTATGCCCTCCTGTTCTGATATAGTTGCTTTCTACCTGAGCAATCCTAATGTCTGTATCACTAACCAAAACCAAAACAGAAAATTATACAACAAAGATGTTTGGTGACTTTTCTCATTACTTGTATTAAAAGCTGTGTAGAAATTAGAAAGCACGGGTTAGGTATGCATACTGGGGCTTCAATTTTGCTTTAGAACAGAGAGAATGAGCACCAACATTGGAGTACCACAATTCTCCATTGAATTTCTTAGTTTGTTCACTGTCATTTTTTTTGGTGGTACCAGAGATTGAACTCAGGACCTTGCACTTGCCAGGCAAGCATTTATTCTATTGAGTTATCTCCCCAGCCCCTGACCTTTCACATTAGTATACATGAATAACTATAACTAACTGCATTCTCACATTTGAATCTTCTGGTAATGTGATGATAATTATGAAAACTTTTGGCACTCATGAATATGTGCTTTTGTTGATGGTTTTGCCTCATTAAAAATAATAAGAGTACATTTTTTAAGCTCCATGAGGATTACACATTTTTTATTCACTTGGCAGCTGTTAGGTATTCTATAAATATTTATTAAATGCTGCTTCTTGATATTTGCTTCAACAACATACCTTTATTCATTTTTTTCTTCATACTGTACTTACCAGCTGCTTAGAAGTCCAGTGAGTTTTTTAGTATGGGTGCAAATCATTTATACAAATATAAAAGAGTATATGGAATCCTTGAGTAACTTAAACATGCTCAACTAGCTTTTAATTTCTGAAAGCAAATGTTTTATTACTCTTATGTATTTATTTTTAACTATTTAATTTTTTTATGGCCCACAAACTTAATTTCCTGTACTTATCCTACTATAATCTATTGTCTTTTAGCCCTACTCATAGTCAAGAGCCTAATTATGGTAAAGGACGCTATTGAGGGATAGGCAACACAATTTATAGTTGGTCATGTAAGGAAATTCATCCATCATATATTTTATTTTGACTTTTGTGTGCTCTGTCTGTGTGTTTATCACGGGTCTGAAGAATGCAGTAAAGGAACAGCAAAGCCAAGGAATAGTAAAGATGCTCTCCTTGGAAGTGCCCAGAGTAAACGGAATTTAAAATGAAGTGTTCCCCTGCAGTGTTTTATTTTTCTGACTTAAAATTATGACTGTTTTTTTTGTTTTAATTTTTTTCATTTTCTAGCATTTTTAATGTATAATTAATAAACACAGTATATATATATTTTTTCTTTTATTTTTTATCTTTTTGAGACAGGGTCTCACTATGCAGTTCAGGCTGGCCTTAAGCTCACTTTGTAGCTCAGGCTGGTCTCGAACTCACAACAATCCTCCTGCCTCAGCCTCCTGAGTGCTGAGATTACAGGCATGTGCCACCACGCCCGGCCCAACACAGTATATTTTTATATGGGTAACTAATGTATTTCTTGACTAATTATTTGAATAATGTGGGAATCCAGTTCAAATGAGGTGTTTTTTTTTTTCTCCTTTGAAAACACCAAAGCTATTTAAAACTTTACTATAAAAATGAATCAGCATGAGCTATTTGTAAAAACTCAGTTAAAGAAACTGGGTTTTAAGACATAATCATTCCCTAGGTGGCTAACTTTGAAAAAATCAGAGAGTTCCATGACATCTAATGGCAAATTTTTAAAATACTCATCTCTTCTTAGATCTTGGTTTAAAATAGTTTGCAAACTACAGACTATGTGGGCCTGTCTGCTGTATTTTAAAGTAAGTTTTACTTGAACACAGCCTCTTCCTTTCACTCACCTGTTGTCAATGGTTGTTTTCTCTGCAGCTGCAGACTTGAAAAGTTGCTACTCTATGGTCTACAAAGTCTAAAGTATATATTATCTGGCTGTTTTCAGGAAACATTTGCCAAGCCCCAGCTTAAAATTAGTAGAAAAAAATGACAGATCATATAAGCTACAACTTATTGGTTAAGTTTTTCTCTTAATATTTCTGTGACTTTCAAATGTTAGATGAGAAAAGACTTTTTCTTTCCTAAAAAGAAATGATCCTAAGAGAAAATTCTGGTGGTATAAGCCACATTGAAACATTTAAATCTATGTGTAACAAAAGGCTATGTATTTCAGAAGTGTTTTGAAATTTTGTATTGGTAAACCTCATCTTTTACCATAGGAGGCTGTATTGAATGTTGAGGATGCGGCCACTCGTCTCCATCTTTCAAATCGTTCAGCTTTAAAATCAGTGCAAGCACAGGCGCGGACACCCAGTTCTCAGAAGGAGCAAGCTCCAACTTTGTCTCCTTGGGGAGAAGTTTTGACACCTGTGGCAAGCTCTACACTTAGCCACTTAAGCAGTAAACAGGAAGAATATGTGAAGGTAAATATTTATCCTAAGTTATCAAGGATAAGTATCTACAGAATCTAAAATAAAGAGTTTCTGTATATGGTATATGACACTGGAAGACTGAGTTTGTGTGCTTCTACGCAGGTCGCCAGGACACTTTTTATTGGTGAAGCACTGAAACCTTGCCCAAAGTGCCAATCCCCTGCCAAGTACCAGCCATATAAGAAAAGGGCACTGTGTAGCCGCAAGGCTTGTGGTTTTGACTTTTGTGTGCTCTGTCTGTGTGCTTATCACGGGTCTGAAGAATGCAGTAAAGGAACAGCAAAGCCAAGGAATAGAAAAGATGCTCTCCCTGGAAGTGCCCAGAGTAAACGGAATTTAAAACGCCTGTAGAGACTTCAAAGAAGTGTTCCCCTGCAGTGTTTTATTTTTCTGACTTAAAATTATGACTGTTTTGGACACATGCAAATCTTCCCATTAATGAAAGATGATGATTTATTTCCTATTTTGTATATATTTAATATATGTTGTTTTCTTTAAAGTGAGTTTGAAAAAATTTTATTTTACTGTCATTTTTATGAATTTTAATAATTTTGTTTTAAATAAAGAATTTTAAGTGTTGTCATATATATCTATTTCATGTAACCTTTTAAATTGTTGTATTTCATCACTATGCAGTGAAATATTCCTTAGTCATTTATGAAAAACAATTCTAAATAACATTAAACATTTTGGAATTAAAAAATCAATGATCTCATGATTTTAGAAAGTGAGTACTTGATTGAAATGATTTTTCTTTTTAGCTTTTTTGAGACAGGGTTTCGCTCTACAGTTCATGATGGCTTTTAATTCATTTTGTAGTCCAGGGTGGCCTCAAATTTGCAATGATCCTTCTGCTTCAGCCTCCCCAGGGCTGGGATTATAGGTGTGTGCCCCCATGCCTAACTTGACAAATGAAACACAGAGTTCTGCTGAATTCATTACATAATTGCCATCTTTCTCTTCTTTGGCACATTTTGACAGACTTCTGGTTAAGTAAAATTTACTTAATATATGTGGTACATTGGTTTGCAAACAGTCCATTCCAAGATTTTGGTTGCAACCAAATTGCAAGCTGCCCTGTACTGATATATAGAAACATTAAAAAAGTAAATTATGGAGAACGTATGGTTATAATGGGAATCTTAGTTAATAAGCCCTTTTAATTTATACATTCCAAATCATAGTTTTAAAAATTATAAAACATAGTCACAGACTTCACTCATTGACAAATTCAGAGTGGTTGGAAAAGAATTAGCTATGTAATTATTAAATAAAGCTATAGAGTTATAACTTACTATGTAGATCTATACTACAGTTATTTTCTCATTGGTGGAACAAAATGCCCAACATGCACATGTTTAAAAAAGCAAAGGTTTATGTTAGCTCACAGTTTATAGAGGCTTCAGCCCACAGCTGGTTCCAAAGCAGAGTGGCATAGCAGAGGAGGAACAGTCCTTGGCAAGGCAGGCTGAAAAGCAGCAAGCAGTAAGCCTGCCTTGACTGTGTTATTCTGTTCAGGCTACAAGCCTATGGTTGGTGCCACTCATGCCCAGGGTGGGGCTTCTGTCTTTAGAATCCCTTAAGCCACACCCAGAATGGTGCTAATCCAGTCAATGGACTAAACTAGTTATTACACATCTGTAATCCATACTCACCATAGATGCAGCCACCTCTCAAAAGCCCCAACTGAAAGCACATGAGGCTTTGGGGACATCTACATATAAGCCATAACTTCTTCCCCAAAAAGACTTGAGGTTTTTGGGGAATATAAATGCATATTTATATTCTTATATAGAGCAGCAGCAGCTAACATGGGCTAAATCCTATTGTTGAAGGAGTTAGTAATACTTGAAAGAAATTTGAAAATAGTTTTATAATTTTTTGTTTCTTAGGTAACTGCTATGTGTATACACATTTGTGTTCATGCTATACATATAGATTTAGGAGTGGCTCTTATTTTAAAAGGATTTAAAGTTAATTTAGAAAAATCTGCCATTAATTTTAACTTTTTGCTTAACTTGCTATAAAAACGAGTAAACTGAACAAAGTGTTACATTTAATAATCTCAAAATTTTACATGCTTTCTGATTTATTTGATTCTAACCAAATTAATTTATCTGTGTCTTTCAGTTTTTGAAACATCTTCCATATCAGGATCAATTTACTGCTTAACATTTTTTTTCAGGCTCCACTTTTTTGTTTTGGTGGGTTTTTTGTTTGTTTGGTTGGTTTTGAGACGGGGTCTTGCTATGTAGTGCAGCCTGGCCTTGAA
Source organism: Ctenomys sociabilis (assembly GCA_004027165.1). NCBI lineage: Eukaryota > Metazoa > Chordata > Mammalia > Rodentia > Ctenomyidae > Ctenomys > Ctenomys sociabilis. The sequence goes on along the minus strand of PVKA01022476.1, from coordinate 23,496 downwards.
CTCACTTGCGTAGCCCAGGCTGATCTCAAACTCACAGCAATCCTACCTCGGCCTCCCAAGTACTAGGACTACAGGTGTGTGCCACCACACACATAGTTATTATGGATTTCTTAACAATGAAGGTTAAACTTCTGTTGAGAAGATATTTTTGATATTTACTTGGCACTGTGAAAGCTAAGATTTTCCTTTTTTAAAGATTTAAAATTTCTGAATTTAGTTCAACTTATATTGCATTTCCAAGAAAAATGAACCGTCTGCACAAGAAATTTAAATAAAATCATACCAAGATACACAAAAATGAAATTGTCCAAAACTTATTGTAAAGAAAAAAATGATTAAAGCATATATGTAAAAAATTTAGCTATAGAAGAACAAAATTAAATAGCATCTTAGTCCACATTAGAAAGGAAAAAAACTGTGTAAGAAACTAAAGGACTGAACGAAAAAACTATCCTCTTTGAGTTTTATACTTAGCAAACATACCTTTGAAAACTAAAAGTAAAATGTTTTCTAGTTATACAAACTTGAAATATTTTAATACCCCCAGATATAGCATATAAGAAAATAACAGAGCATAATTCAAAAGGCAAGAGAAGTTGCTGTATGCTCCTGGATGAACAATAAAGAGCTTTCAAATTGACAGTTATGCAGGACTACATAATATATATTAGATGAACCCTTATTTAAAAGGTCATTGAAGATTTCTATGAAATAGTAGCAACCTTATGTCGGGTTATACACGTTTATATCTTTTTCATATATATGTGTGTGTATGTGTGTATAAAAGACAGGGAAAGTCAGCAGAAAATGGAAATATACATTTTAAAGTTTTTTTTTTTTTAAATGTTATTTATTTTGCAGAACCAGGGATTGAATTTAGGCCCTTGAGCTTGCCAGGGAAGCACTTATTCCACTGAGCCATCTTCCCAGCCCCTAAAGTTTCTAATACTAGGAGAAGATATCATACGATGTCTTTTAGATAAATTGTGATTCAAAGATATAGTATAAATCTTAAAACAAAAATTACATAATTCTATGAGAGGCAAGATCTGCACTAATGGTTATTGGACAGGATATTATGTCAGCTTCTAGTACTACGGTCATCCACTAGGAAAATAATTATTGAATTTTTGATATAATTCAGGTATAAAAAATAAGATAAGTAAGCAGCTACACTCTTAGTTCACTGATTAGAGATATCTGCTAAAATAATATTTGTAAATATAATATCATGTATGCACCTTGTACAATACCAAAACGTTATGAAAACAGTTTGCAATGTATTAATTTATCGAATCTGTATGGTTAAGTTGTCTTGAAACTGTCTGTTTGACATTTGTATTTCAATAAAATAAAATTTAAAAAAATTAAAAAAAAACAAAAAACAAAAATTAAGATTCAGCATTATTCAGAAAATTAAATACTAATTAATTAAAAATGTTTCAAAACAATTAAACTAAGAAAAAGTTTTCATGGTAGTAAAGAAGTACTAAGAATAAAATATAAGATAAATACTGGAATGACAAATAAATGACCATCACTTCTGACAGTCTGGTGATAGGATATTGCACAAAGTTCCAGTATGTTGTGGACATGGATAATGACCATGACACTTACTGGTGGCAGGGTGTCACTTGTGGGACTGAGCTAGAGCTATTTCCCTGAAATCCACCATATAGACCCATATGGAATCATGACCCATAGGGTGCAAGAGAAGTCCATTTGTAGAGTGTGCTGATGGAAATATTTTACTGCTGTACACAAAAGAATAACTGAAAGACTACTATTGTATATCTCTTATTATCCTGTGTTTAATTGTTTGCCCTATTTGGTGGGTTCTTTCCATTCTCGTTTATGGGGTTGTGATCATTTTTCTCCCTCTCTAGAGCATCATTTAGTAGTCTGGGCTTTGTCATCATGAAATTCTTTAGTTGTTCTTTGTCATGGAAGTATTTTACTTCTCCATTATACTTGAAAGAGAGATTTGCAGGGTATATCAGTCTGGGTTGGAATTTGTTTTCTTGCAAGACTTGAAGTACTTTGCTCCATGCTCTTCTTGACTTGATGATTTGTGAAGAGAAATCTGACATCCTGATGGGTTTTCCTTTAAATGTGATCTATTTGTTTTCTTTAGTGGCTTTTAGTATACTATTCCTGTGTTGAATTTCTGGGATCTTGATTATTATATGTCTGGGAGGGGTTTTAATTGGGTTGATGTTGTTTGGAGTTCTATATGCTCTGGTTATCTGAATGTCAGATTGTTGCCCCATATTTGGGAAGTTTTCTGCTATTACTTCTGCCCATATTCTTTTTATATCATTTGTATTGACTCCTTCCTTCTCATTGATGCCTATTAGTCTCACATTATTAATCTTTTCATCATCTTGCAGGTGTTGAATTGTTTTTTCCTGCATCCTAGTTGTTTGTAAGAGATCTTTTCTTACTTTTTCACTAGCTGCAATGGTGTCTTTAAGGTCAGAAAGTCTATTTTCACTTTCACTGAAACAGATTTGCCAGCTTGTGACTGAGGTTTTAATTTCTTATATAGCACTTTGAATCTGGTTCACACATTCTATTTCTTTCCTATATTGCTTATTCAGGGGATTTCCAATTTCCTCTATGCTAGTGTCTTCTGCATTTGTACTGGGTGGACTCAGTCCTGAGACTGCTTTTTGTTCCTTCTCTGTCATTTTGTATACTTTTGACCTTTGGTATAGAGCTTAGAGTTAATACCTTAGCACCAAGTCTGGATCTACAAAGTTTAGACTCCTCCAGGTGAGGGTAGCTTGGGTCTGCTGCTGTGCTCCACTTCGTGCTGAAACCTTGCAGGTGAACCCTTTGTATCACTCTGGTGAGATGTTCTGCTCCTGAATCATCTGGGTGGGTTTTACCTCTAGCTTCTTTGCAGGGAGTTTTGCTGAAGGGTTCCATGCTGGGCCTGCACTCTGGGTCTATTCAGGATCTGGCAGCCTGGGTGGTCTAAGATTTTCCATTACCATTATATTTTAGATTTTATTTTAAAGAGATAAAAAGTGAAACAAAATTTCAAAACAAGATAATAGAGTAATGAGATACATTGAATATTGTAAACTTTAAATTAGTTACTCAAAGCACAAGATATATGGGTTTAATTGTCCAAAACTTTTGAACTAAGAAATTAGTAGTACGATAATCTTTATATATATATATCAATGTAGATATACATAGTCTTTCCTTTTCTTTCCCCCAGTCTACGTTTTCTTCCCTTTTGAGCAGTTTCTTCCCATTTTATAGTATCTATTATACACTTTGGATTTTATTCACTCTTTCAGTTTCTCACATCAGGGAGACAATATGATGTTTACACATGTGAGTTTGGTTTATTTCACTTAGGAGTATGGTCTCAAGTTGCACCCATTTACCTAGAAAAGTCTCAAGTTTATCCTTCTTTATGGCTGAGTAGTATTCCATTGTATAAAAAGATCATGTCTTTCATCCAGTCCTCAGATGATGGGCATTTGAATTGCTCCAAAAATCTAGCTGTTACAATTGTGCATGTATAAACATGGCTGCACTTACATCACAGTGGTATGATGTTTTCAGTTCTTCTGGAAAAGTACCCAGGAGGGGAATATCTGGGTTGAATGGGACCCCCAATCCTAGCTTTTTGAGGAATCTCCATACTGATTTTCACAGTGGTTGCACCAGTGTACACTGACACCAACAGTGGAGAAGTAATTTTTTTCCCCGAAGCCCTTCCAGCATTTGTTATTGGATGACTTCTTAACAACAGCCATTCTTTCACAGGTGAGATGGAAGGTGTTATTTTAATTTGCATCTTTTTTTTTTCTTCAGAACTGGGGATTGATCTTGACCCCTACTAATTTGCATCTTTGAATGACTAGTGATGTTGAACATTTTTTCATGTATTTCTTTTTTGTTTATATTTCTTCATCTCAGAAACGTGTATGCATCTCAGATGCCCAGTTTTGGACTGAGTCTTTAAATCTGGGAGGTCTGACTTTTTTTTTTTTTTTGAGTTCTTTCTAAGTTCTCAACAGTAATCCATTGTCTGAGGAACAACAGCTGGCAGACATTTTTTCCTCATTTTGTGGTTGTTTCTTCACTCTGTTGGTGGTTTCTCTGTTTGTGCAAAAGCTTTTTAATGAGATCCCAGTTGTTGATTCTTTGTGATAGTTTCTGTGAGATTGGGGTTTTACTCCTAAAGTCTTTGCCTACACCAATGTCCTCAAGGTTTTATTCTATTTTCCAGCAGATTTAATGTCTTTGTTTTAATATTTGGATACATTTTGAATTTAGTTTAGTGCATGGTGAAAGATATGGGTCTAATTTTAGTCTTCAACCTGTGCAGAGCCAGTTTTTACAGGACCATTTATTAAAGAAGGGATATCTTTTTTTTAGTGAATGTTTGGCACCTTTGTTAAAGAGAAAGTGGCTGGGTATACCATTTTTCTTTCTTTCTTTCTTTCTTTCTTTCTTTCTTTCTTTCTTTCTTTCTTTTTCTTTTTTTGTGGAACTGGGAATTGAACTCAAGCCCTTGCACTTATTCTACTGAGCCATCTACCTGGCCCAAAGTTCAAGTCTTTTTTGTTTTCTTGGGTTTTTTTTTTTTTTTTTTTTTTTTTTT